>AWUE01016365.1:0-187455 GCA_001974825.2 Corchorus olitorius
TTTTGCCATAATACTCAGAAAAATATATAATTCAATGCCAAAAATCTTGACCGGATTTTTACGTTTCTTATATCTTTTTCCATTTTTTTCTGAATTAATTTCTAATTTAATAGAAACAAAATTCAGATGCTCTTAAAAACAAATCCTTATATCCAATGTGGCTGAGATTTGGTCCGATGAATATAGATATTTCAAAGAGTCTTTGTGCCAAAACTCATGCAAAGTTGAGCCGAAGCTCCGGAACGCGTTTTTAGCCAAAAACCGTAATGGTAGTATACGATTTTGGCTAAAATTTTGCAAAAACTGACCCGAAAATTTTTTACCTCAATTTCTTGCCACAATACTCTGAAAAAATATATAATTCAACGCGAAAAAAATTTAAAGGTTTTTTCACTCTTCTAATATCGTTTTCCCATTCTTTTCCGAATTTTTTTCTAATTAAATCGAAACAAAATTCAGATACTCGTAAAAACAAATCCTTAAATCCAATATGTCTGGGATTTTTTTTATGAATACAGATATTTCAAGGAGTCTTTCTGCGAAAAATCATGCAAAACTGAGTCGGGGCTCTGGAACGCGTTTTTAGCTAAAAATCATGATGGTTAGTACACTATTTTGGCTAAAAACTGACCCGAAATGTTTTTTCTCATTTTTTTGTCATAATACTTAGAAAAAATATATAATTCAACGCCAAAAATCTTGACCGGATTTTTATGCTTCTGATATCGTTTTTCCATTTTTTTCTGAATTAATTTCTAATTAAATCGAAACAAAATTCAGATGCTATTAAAAACAAATCCTTATATCCAATATGGCTGAGATTCGGTTCGATGAATATAGATATTTCAAGGAGTCTTTGTGCCAAAACTCAAGCAAAGTTGAGCCGGGGCTCCGGAACACGTTTTTAGCCAAAAACCGTAATGGTTAGTACACGATTTTGGCTGAAATTTTGCAAAAACTGACCTGAAAAGTTTTTACCTCAAATTTTTGCCACAATACTCAGAAAAAATATATAATTCAACGCCAAAAACATTGAAGGGTTTTTTTCACTCTTATAATAACGTTTTCTCATTCTTTTCCGAATTTTTTACTAATTAAATCGAAACAAGATTCAGGTTCTCGTAAAAACAAATCCTTAAATCCAATATGTCTGAGATTTTGTTTGATGAATATAGATATTTGAAGGAGTCTTTCTGCAAAAATCATGCAAAACTAAGTCGGGGCTCCAAAACGCGATTTTAGCTAAAAACCATGATGGTTTGTACACGATTTCGGCTAAAAACTGACTCGAAATGTTTTTTCTCAATTTTTTGCCATAATACTCAGAAAATATATATAATTCAACGCCAAAAATCTTGATCGGATTTTTACGCTTCTGATATCGTTTTTCCATTTTTTTCTGAATTAATTTCTAATTAAATAGAAACAAAATTCAGATGCTCTTAAAAACAAATCCATATATCCAATGTGGCTGAGATTTGGTCCGATGAATATAGATATTTCAAAGAGTCTTTGTGCCAAAACTCATGCAAAGTTGAGCCGGGGCTCCGGAACGCGTTTTTAGCCAAAAACCGTAATGATTAGTACACGATTTTGGATAAAATTTTGCAAAAACTGACCCGAAAAGATTTTACCTCGATTTTTTGCCACAATACTCTGGAAAAAATATATAATTCAACGCCAAGAAGATTGAAGGGTTTTTTCACTCTTCTAATATCGTTTTTCCATTGTTTTCCGAATTTATTTATAGTCAAATCGAAGCAAGATTCAAATTCTCATAAAAACAAATCCTTAAATCAATATGACTGAGATATTGTTTGATAAATATAGAAATTTAAGGAGTCTTTCTGCAAAAAATCAAGCAAAACTGAGTCGGGGCTCCAGAACGCGTTATTAGCCAAAAACTGTGATGTTTATTACATGATTTCGGCTAAAATTATGCAAAAACAGACCCGAAAAGTTTATCTCATTTTTTTGCCACAATACTTAGAATAAATATTTAATTCAAGTGTTTGAAAATTGAAGGGTTTTTCACGTTTCTAATAGCGTTTTCCATTTTTCCTGAATTTATTTTTAATTAAATTGAAACAAGATCTAAATCCTCGTAAAAACAAATCCTTAAATCCAATGTGGTTGAGATTTCGTTAGATGATCATAGATATTTTCAAGGAGTCTTTATGCCAAAAACCAGCTAAACTATTTCGAGTCCCCAAAACACGTTTTTAGCAAAAAAAACCGTGATGGTTAGTACAAGATTTTGGCTAAAAGCTAACCCGAAATTTAAATTTCTAAATTTTTTGCCACAATATTCAGATAAAAATATATAATTTAATGCCAAAAAACTTGACCGGATTTTTACGCTTCTTATATCGTTTTTCCATTTTTTTCTGAATTAATTTCTAATTAAATCGAAACAAAATTCAGATGCTCTTAAAAACAAATCCTTATATCCAATATGGCTGAGATTTGGTTCGATGAATATAAATATTTCAAGGAGTCTTTGTGCTAAAACTCAAGCAAAGTTGAGTCGGGGCTCCGGACCGCGTTTTTAGCCAAAAACCGTAATGGTTAGTACACGATTTTTGCTAAAATTTTGCAAAAACTGACCCGAAAAGTTTTTACATCAATTTTTTGCCACAATACTCATAACAAATATATAATTCAACGCCAAAAAGATTAAAGGGTTTTTTTCACTCTTATAATACCGTTTTCCCATTCTTTTCCGAACTTTTTTCTAATTAAATCGAAACAAAATTCAGATTCTCGTAAAAACAAATCCTTAAATCCAATATGTCTGAGATTTTGTTTGATGAATATAGATATTTCAAGGAGTCTTTCTGCCAAAAATCATGCAAAACTGAGTCGGGACTCCGGAACGCGTTTTTAGCTAAAAACCATGATGGTACACTATTTCGGCTAAAAACTGACCCGAAATGTTTTTTCTCAATTTTTTGCCATAATACTTAGAAAAAATATATAATTCAACGCCAAAAATCTTGACCGGATTTTTACGCTTCTGATATCGTTTTCCCAATTTTTTCTGAATTAATTTCTAATTAAATCGAAACAAAATTCAGATGCTATTAAAAACAAATCCTTATTTCCAATATGGCTGAGATTTGGTTCGATGAATATAGTTATTTCAAGGAGTCTTTGTGCCAAAACTCAAGCAAAGTTGAGCCGGGGCTCCGGAACGCGTTTTTAGCCAAAAACCGTAATGGTTAGTACACGATTTTGGCTAAAATTTTGCAAAAACTGACCCGAAAAGTTTTTACCACAATCTTTTGCCGCAATACTCAGAAAAAATATATAATTCAACGCCAAAAAGATTGAAGGGTTTTTTACACTCTTATAATACCGTTTTCCCATTCTTTTCCGATTTTTTTTCTAATTAAATCGAAACAAGATTCAGATTCTCGTAAAAACAAATCCTTAAATCCAATATGTCTGAGATTTTGTTTGATGAACATAGATATTTCAAGGAGTCTTTTTGCCAAAAATCATGCAAAACTGAGTCGGGGCTCCGGAACGCGGTTTTAGCTAAAAACCATGATGGTTAGTACACGATTTCGGCTAAAAACTGACCCGAAAATTTTTTCTTAAGTTTTTGCCACCATACTCATAAAAAATATATAATTCAACACCAAAAATATTGACGGGATTTTTACGCTTCTGATATCGTTTTTCCATTTCTTTCCGAATTGATTTCTAATTAAATCGAAACAAAATACAGATGCTTGTAAAAACAAATCCTTGTATCCATTGTGGATGAGATTTGGTTCGATGAATATAGATATTTCAAGGAGTTTGTATGGAAAAAACCGTGCAAAACTGAGTCGAGGCACCGAAACGCGTTTTTAGCCAAAAACAGTGATGCCCGATTTTAGCTAAAAATTGACACGAAAAATCTTTTCTCAATTTTTTGCCACAATACTAAGAAAAAATATATAATTCAACGCCAAAAAAATTGAAGTGTTTTTCACCCTTCTAATATCCTTTTTCCATTTATTTTCAGAAATAATTTGTAATTAAATCGAAACAACACAATTTCAACTAAAATTTTGCAAAAAATCATATTTTCTCAATTTTTGGCTAAAATACTCATAAAAAATATATAATTCGACATCAAAAAGATTGAAGGGCTTTTAACGCTTGTAATATTGTTTTTCCTGTTTTTCTGAATTAATTTTTAATTAAATCGAAACAAAATTCAAATGCTTGTAAAACCAAATCCTTAAATCCAATGTGGTTGAGATTTGGTTAGATGAATATAGATAATTCAAGAAGTCTCGAAATCAAAAATCATGCAAAACTGAGCCGGGCCCCGAAACGCGTTTTTAGCCGAAAATCGTGATGGTAGTATACGATTTCGGCTAAAATTTTACAAAAATTAACCCGAAAGATTTTTCCTCAATTTCTAGCAAAATACTCATAAAAAGTATATAATTCAACGCCAGTAAAATTGAAAGCTTTTTCACGCTTCTAATATTGTTTTTTCTATTTTATTTCCAAATTAATTTTTGATTAAATCGAAACAAGATTTAGATAGTTGTAAGAACAAATCCTTAAATCCAATGTTGCTTAGATTTGGTTAGATGATGTAAAGTATTAAACTAATTTTTTTTTTTGGAAAGAATATTAAAGCATTGCTTTGGAAAATCACCCAATTATAATCATGAGAAACTTGTCAAACGAAAGTAAACTGGCAAATTTTTTTCCTTGGCATAGGAAACTTTAATGTTGACAACCTCGGCATAAGATCAATTTTTTTAAACTTGTAAGGCATTAAACTAATTTTTTTCATTAATGCCCATAATTTATTTAAATTAATTAAATATAAATTATAAATAAAAAGTATTTCAAATAATTATGGGAAGTAAATTATTATCATTATATTTTCTATTTACAATATCATTACTTAATTAAAATAAAAAAGTTTCATGACTATAAATGATAATATTATAATTAAATATATTATAATCGAAAAATAATTATTAATAGTAAATTATTAATTACAATTATAGTGGATTATTAATATCTTTCCATAATTTAAAAAATTTAAATATTAGATTTACAATATCTTTTCATAATTAATAAAAAATTTGAATCATCTCAAAAAAAAATTAAATGACTAAAAAGAATACTTATTAAAAAATTATTATACTATAATACTAAGGGTATTTATGAAATTTTCCAATTAAAATTTTTGATTTCGTAATTTTATATAGTAGTAAGATAGTAAGATAAGATAAGATAAAATAAGATAAAGTGCTTATCCCCTAAAAAAAAGTTTAATTTGTTAAGACCACAAATTTGTCTTGAAGAATTAATCTATACAAATAGCCTTCCCAACAAGTCCAATTTTCCCACACCAAAAAAACTAAGAAAAAGATAGAACAAAGGGAAAACAATGAAGAAACAAGTTTATTCAAATGTTTTACCAGTTCTACCTTTCTTTTTCTTTTGCTAATTACAATTGAAGGTCACACTTGCAAGCCTAGTGGAAAAATAAGAGCCAAAAGGCCAAAATCAGGGCAATGCACAATTGAGGATGACCCTGATTGTTGTAAACAAGGCAAGGTTTACACTACATACAAATGTTCACCCCCAGTTTCTAACCACACCAAGGCAACACTTACCCTTAAAAGCTTCGAAGACGGCGGAGATGGCGGCGGCCCTTCGAAATGTGACAATCACTACCATTCAGATGATGAACCTTTGGCTGCACTTTCAACAGGATGGTTCAACAAAAAAGCAAGATGTTTCAAGTATATTGATATCCATGGCAATGGCAAGAGTGTCAAGGCCAAAGTTGTCGATGAATGTGACTCGACAACCGGGTGTGACGCTGCCCATGGTTACTATCCTCCGTGCCATAACAACATTGTGGTTGCATCACAAGCAGTCTGGAAGGCCTTGCAAGTGCCTTTGAGCCAGTGGGGTGAAATTGAGATATTCCGGTCTGATGCTTAATGATTTTCGACATCTTTTTTTATTATTCCCAGTATGATTTGAGCGAAATGTGAGAGATATATATTGTATAAAAATTTACATGTATCTGAAGTAATGTAATTACTTACTTCTTAACTTTTATACATTGATCATCCTTCTATTCAAAGTCCTGATGAACATATATGAGTTAATTGGACAGAAGCCTTGATAATCATCACTTCCTTGAACCGACATCTCTAAACAAATGATAAATTAGATTAATCTAAAAATTAAACAGAATGAGAAGGCCTTATTTCCTAACATATATAAAATTGACTCACTAGGAAACAATTACTTGGATTTCGGCCCTTTAGCAATAAACTGAAATCCGAACTTTTTTACTAACTCTGAGCGAATCAGTTTTGGAAACTCTTCAAACAAAATTCGCTGAATATAATGCAACAGTTTACTAGAATTGTAATGCGGCTATCTTCAGACCCTCGCGGTAAGTTCAAAGCTTTGTCTAGGAACAATGGGCTTGCTAGTTTGAAAAAAAACCATCATTTTGCAGTCCCACGGCTTCACAACAATGACAAAAAATTGAACTGACCATAAAATTGTCTTTGCACACAATTATGGGAGGAAATTGAACTGACTATCCTTTACATAGTAGTATCAGAAAAGGGTTAATAATAATAAATTCATATTAATTTTATATTTTATAAGAGGAAAAGATATGCTCCCAAATTAGTTTTCAAGAAAATACAAAATTTTGGTATATGGTATCAAACATTGTATTACCTGTATTATGTCACCAAGTATGAGGTCCATGACAATCTAAAACTTCATATACCTTCTTTTGTTTTCTAACAATCAAAACATAATAAGGTGAGGCCATTATTATGTCTTAATTTCATGACTATGAAAGACTGATAATTTGGAAGAACTCATTCCTCATCACTATATATAGTCCTTCCCAGCTACAAATTTTTCACAAGACATCTAAGAAAGAAGGAAAACAGAAAGAAGAAAAGAAAATGAAGAAGCAAGCTTGTTCAAAAGTTTTAGTTCTCATTTGCTTTCTTTTCCTATTTGTAACAATTGAAGCTCAAAGTTGCAATCCTAGTGGGAAGATTAAGGGAATAAAGCCTCCACCAGGGCAGTGTAACACTGAAAATGACTCTGATTGTTGCAAAGAAGGTAAGTATTACACAACATACACATGTTCCCCACCGGTCTCCAGCCAAACAAAAGCAACATTGACACTTAACAGCTTTGAAGCCGGAGGTGATGGCGGCGGTCCATCAGAATGTGACAACCAATACCACTCTGATGATGACCCTGTTGTGGCACTTTCAACAGGATGGTTCAACCACAAAAAGAGATGCCTCCAATATATCAACATTTATGGCAATGGGAAGAGTGTTAGAGCCAAGGTTGTAGATGAATGTGACTCAACCATGGGTTGTGACTCTGACCATGATTACCAACCTCCTTGTGATAACAACATTGTGGATGCCTCTAAAGCAGTTTGGAAAGCCTTGGGAGTGCCTCAAGATCAATGGGGTGGAATGGATATTTATTGGGATGATGCTGATGATTGATCTTCAACACATTTATATGCTGGAATGGATATTTACTGGACTGATGCTGATAATTGATCTTCAACACATTTATATGCATCTATTTATTTGTGTGTATGAGTGTCTTAAATTAGTATGCAAAAGTATAGTACCAAAATTGTGAGAGTTTGTATTATTATAAAGTTATATGTATTTGAAGCAATATATTTACTACTTATACCTACCTTAATTCATCTTGAGAAATTCTGATAAACATATTCTTAAAAACAACATGCAAAGATGAATCAACAAGGGGAATCTAACAAAGAATTAGTAAATTCAAATTAGCTTTATCACTTGCTTGGTTAAGTAATTCATCTTGATTCACTTAATTTGAAGTTGAATTTAATGTCAAATTTTTAAACAAAATTTTTATTATTATTAAATGGGTTGGGCCGAAAGGACCTCCTCTTCGAACAACAAAGAAAAATACTTGTCCAATTCCTGGCCCTATATATATATATTTTTTTTTAGGAATATAATTTTTTTTCTTAATTAAAATTAAAAATTATACTTGTTCAGAAAGAAAAAGGCAATACAAAGGGTTTTAGGAGGTTTTAAGCAATATAAGCATTGCCCAGAAAGGAAAATTCTCTTCAACCACCACCGCAGCACCATCAAAACAAAACCTTGACTCGTTCTCTGACTCGCCGATTCCACTGATTCCAACCCGCGTAACCCCCACGAAAAGATGTCTTCTGAAAACCCAGAACCCAAACAATCCCCTGATCCCAAAACCCTGAACGACCCAGAACCGGAAAAACCTTCAGAGGAAGGAGCCCCAAAGGAAGGATCAGAAGAAAATGAGGAAGAGGAAGAAGAAATGTGTGGGTTTTGCTTGTTCATGAGAGGAGGGGGATGCAAAGAGAACTTTGTCAATTGGGAAAATTGCATCAAAGATGCTGAAGAAAACAATGAAGATATTGTGGAAAAATGCTTTCAAGCAACCTCGGCTTTGAAGATATGTATGGAGGCTCATGCTGATTATTACGACCCAATTTTACGGGCTGAGAAGAGGGCTGAAGAAGCGGTTGCTAAGGAATTGGAAGAAGAGAAGCAGAAGGAGAAGGAGAAGGAGAATTCAGAGGATTTGGAGAAGAAAACAGAGGGTTAGTGAAAATTTCATTTTTAGGGCCATAATTAATTGGGATTTAACTTTTTGATTCTCAGGAATAGATGAATTGGAGGTTTTGTTACGCTTTTATACTAATTATTGTTTTATGGATGAATGGGATCATCAGAATTGAGAATAATTTTTTTGTTTTGACAATTATTGGGACTAATTGAGTGTTGAATTACATATATGGATAGCACTCAATTCTAAAGATTCATTTTTGAAACTAGCTCTTAGGTTTATTTGATAAAAATGGTACCTTTTTTTTCTGTATGGGTATCAATTGCATTGCTTGTTTTATTTCTTTGGATTATATTTACTTGTTGGTCATTAATATTGGTGGATGTCATTCAAGTTAATGACTTGATTATGATTATTGGTTGTGGATTGATCCTTGGCATTGCTGGTTAGCCATTGGCGGTATTGAGTTCACTTATTAGTGTCTACTTGCATACTTAATTGTGTTTCTGTGAGATGTGAAATGACACGACTAACCATTTTCTTGAGGACTTGAATTTTTCTTTCTAACCATTCACCTTGGCCCTCAAACTTGTGAAATAGAATAGTTTTCTAATAGGCTCAATAGCCTTTCTTTTGAATGTGTTCTGTCCTCCACAACCAGAAACCAAGTTATTACCTTTAGGACAAGAGTTGTACTGTTAAAGGAGTATAGTTCAGTTTAGTAATCTTAGAAAAGCTTAATCATAAATGGAAGATTATTAATGAGAAACTCTTTGACAGAACAGTTTGTTTCTTGTATGGTGTTCTTAGAAAAAAGGCAATATATGATTGGAATCCCCTTGTTTCATTGCTTGTTTATGTCTTGTGATTGTTCTTCTGAGCTCCTTGATTCACAATCACAAGCTAATATCTTCAATGGCTTATAATTAGTTGGTTTTTTGAGGTTTACTTGTTGGACCATCATTTGTCCTTTGTTTAAGTGAGTTGAAAAATCTGATAACTTAAACAGTTTTTCCATATAAGAACCTCTTATGACCATCTCTTAGGCTTATGTGATTACTTCAATCTAGCTATCTAAGGAGCACAACAAGCCAATATGTATAGTCATCCATTTATACTTGTGATAGCCTTCTGGAGATGACCTTTTTGGCTTACTTCTTTTCAACCTACTCAAGATTAGCTATCAGAAAGGGAGAAGAATGAACAAACCTGAATGTTATTTAGTTTATCTGCTGCATTGCGGGCATCATTAATTGTTGAGACTGCAAATAAACTTCAAAGTTGTGTCCGCCACATCAATTACGATCTGTCTTACTGAGATGAGAATTCGTTTTGAAGTAGGTTCTTTGGCTCTAAGCTTTCACTTTGAGTCTTCCCCTTGAAAGGTCAGGCACCTGCTTATAGTCAAACTTATAGAATGAAGCAATGGTTCTATGAATGAGATATACAAGATTTTTCTTGTTTTCGAATACCATTTATGCAAACCTTGCTGCCCAATCAAGTTTAGGTGAGAGAAGATAGAAATGTATGCAAAAAACAAGGCATGCCTATTTCCGGACAGAAGAACAGAGCTGAGAACTTTTGCTTGATGAATCATTACCCAACTCATTTGGTTATGTTACCCATCACAATTAAGAACTTCCAAGGTATACAAGGCTATAAGCATGATTGATAACACGACTAAAATTTGGTGAAACTACAATCCAAATTTGTTTGCATAAGGCTATAAGCCATGGTTGGCTTGTTTCTAGGAGTTCATATTTAAGACGATATAAATTAAAAGAGAAGCCCACTTCACAATGCCTATGCAATCTGCACCTCCACTTTCCATTTTGAAGAAAAAAAACCATTATTATTGTCAGAAGTGGGATTTGAACCCACGCCCTCTACCGAAAACCAGAACTTGAGTCTGGCGCCTTAGACCACTCGGCCATCCTGACCTTTTTGCAATGTGAATCTGCTATATAAGTATCTATCGTTTGCAATTCAAAAAAGCTCAACCAGAAACGAAGTTTCTTTTTGTCCATCGTGCCAAAGCTTAAGAAATTATGGGATGCTTGGCCAAGAAATTTAGGGAACAAGAAGCTAAATTGCAATTACTTGAGAAAAACTATTTTTTTTTATCAAAAGAGAAAGACTACTAAAAGTTTCTCGTTAGAGAATAATAATGGTAGATTAATAGGAAACATTTTAGTTTCCAATATATAGGAACCCTCTCAGCCTACAAATTTTGACCTCAAATTTAAAAAAGCTACCCAAATTTGCTTTAATTTACATGCATCAGCAAGCATTGCTTCAAATTATAGCCTGAATTGAATTTTTCCCAAATATATACATACACTCTTCTTTCTTCCCTTTTAATTACCTCCATTAATTTACAATCATGAGTAAATAAGAACCCCTCATTATTGACAAAGTGATGGGTTTTAAACTTTAAAGGGAAGAATCAAACCAAAAACTCTGCCAATCACTTGAATTATTATCTTTCATCATTATAGTAATATTTGTAAGGGACCCTTCATTTCTTTTGTTGGGTATTAATTCAATTATGTTTTAAGAAACAGTAAGCAGCAAAGTATGGGAAAAATAGTTTATTGTAAAACGACAGCAAATTTGTGGTGATGGATCAAAATCAATTTGCTACAACGGCTATATTTCTTTTCTCCTTTGCCATAATAAGTTGAAAAGGGAAAAAATCAATTAAATGATGATAAAACTCACTTTTTCAGAAAAAAAATTCACCGTACAAACGGTAATTCTACAGTACAATTGATTACGTACTTTTTTGGATCCTTTTTTTTCTACATAAAAAACTGTCTTTTACTACTACGTACGTACTACGTAGGCCCATTTTAACACATGCAAATTGCAATCACAATACATCAAATCAAAACTTAGCTACCACACGTGCCAACTCAATTTTTATACCTATTAGTATTTTCCAGTATTTATTTTAATTATTTTGGGTTTTTTTTCTTTCTAGAAACCAATCATTTTGCAGAAAAATTATAAATTTCTCTTTCAAAGTTTTCAAATCAAAGTTGCTTTAGGATTGAACCAAGTCCAAGTCCATACTCTTCACATCAATTCATGGATAGTTTAGTTTTGCCAATTGGCAATTGCCATTGTCAAATTATTCTCTTTTTCCTTACCTTCTTAAGAAGTTGTTAGGCTGATTTTCGAAAGTTTCTGTAATTTTACACCACAAAAATCAATATCTGTAATGTTGACAGCAACAGGGATAGCTAGCTAGTTGCTCAGATACACACAAATTTAATAATTGTTCAAAGTGTATTTCCTTTTCGATTCTACTGTGCCTTTGCATGATTTCACGTACAAATATCTCATCCAATATGCATTTAATTTCTTTGTTTTAATCTTTCGAAATAGCATATATATAATGGCAAATAGTTAGAGATTTCGGGTCCAGAACATGAAATGTAAAAACTTCAAGACAGCAGATAGATAGTGCTCTCAACTCTCAAGCATAAAACAGAAATTAAAAGTATGGCAATGATAAGCTTCTCTAGCAGATTAGATTAGACAAATGATTCAATAATGGATTTAGTTGATTATTGATCAGATATTGGGAGAGATAGAAGACAAGAGATGGGGAAAAAGTCTAGAAACCAAACCCATCAAGCTTTTTTTTTTTTTTTAGAATTTTCTAAATGCTGACATTGCAAAGGTTTTTTTGAAATGGGGAATCTTGAACAACCTGTAAATTTGGAACTAGCTAACTAGGCTTGGCTTTTTGAAAGCTTCATCCTCACTGAAAAACATAAATATACCCACCACAATTTTAACAAACAATAACACCAAAACCCAAATAATAAAATATAAAAAATTAACTTGTCTACTACCCAATCAAAGAATTTTCCTTTATTTTTTTCTCTTCCCAATAGTAATAATATAATATATATTTTATATTAGCATTGATTGCCACAGCACAACACGTGGCCCAAGGGGTCCTACCCCAAGGAAAAGGGCTATGGGTATGTACCCTTTGCTTGGTCACAGTCAGTCCATCCCAAGGGGCAACCGGCGCATATTAGCACCGACCACCTTCGCACTTTTTGGACCCTTTTGGGTTAGGTGTAGTCGTAAGAGCCAAGAGGGGCACAAATAAAACCCAACCAAAGCAAACACTTAAATGCATACATGTGAATCCACAACAGAGCAAAAAAGAAAAATGGAAGCTCCCTTTCTTAGTCCCCACATGACAAAGCTGATGAACAACAACTTCACTTGTTTGCAAACAAAACAAGATCTGCTAATAACATGCATTAATTGCACTAAAACAAATAAAATAATGTTGCTAATTCACTTAAGAAACAGATAAATGTTGTGTGGGGCTGAGCCTTTTTTTTTCAAGTTCTTAGGCCAATCTGGCCGGCAGCCGGCTCTCCCCTATTCCCAGAGGGCACAGTTACATATATTTATTTAAAGAGGAAATAGCAATGAATTTTGTCAACAACCCAGTCCCACTCCTTAATAAGAAAAACCAACCATCATTTATAAACTCTATATATATCCTAATTCCTAAGAACAAGTCAAGAGTTCCCCTAAAACAACATTATCAGAAAGTAGAGCAATACACAAGTGCACTGAAATAATTAATATGGAATTGCATGGAGAAAGACGAGGGAAAAAATGGGAATTTTTTTTTTTTTTAATTGATGGAATGGTTGAGGAAAAAGAAAGAAAGAAAGAAACAACAATATTTAATGATGACAACATATGATCTCATCTCATCCTTCTTTCACTAACCCAGTAAACTAAGTACCCACCAGACATCCAAATCTCCCTCATGGCTTCCAATGTTTTGTTGTATATATCATCACATATATACATGTACAAGATCCTCTACTACCAACCTGCCTGCCAAGTCTTCTCACTGTATCTCTCTAAATTGTAACTAAGTATCCACTTTAATTAAATTGTACACATATTTCTCTTCTCTTTTTTTTTTCCTTTTTTGCTTCTTTTTTGGTTTCCCACTGAATGAAGTAGTGATACAAGAACCAGGCTGGCCTACTTGAAAATGGAAAAAGGGAGGGGGAAAAATGAACAAAAAGGTGAAGGGAGGAAGAACAGGGAACCCTAGAGCAATGAGGAATGAATGAATAAATATAAACTGCAAAAGGGAACTAAAGCTAAGTTTCTCTTGGGTTCCTCTGGCATTGGCTGCTAATGGGGATTATTATGTAGCTCTGGTTTATGTCACAGGTATCTGGTAATCCTTATGTGGTGGTGGTGGGACGAAGGATTGGGATTGGAAGGGTAGTGGAAGAGTTCCCCCAACAAAATGGACATTTTGGGTAGCAAGAAGTAAACACCAGAAATGGGTGGAGCAGTAACAGTACAGTCATGAGTTCTAAAAGCTGTAATGCCTCACCGAGTGTTCCAGCATTTCCCGACTCGGGCACACAATTTCCTTCACCCGGCTACCATTTTTGTATATCTTGAATGTTGGTACAATCCTCACATTCTCTGCATTTCCAACTGCTGGACTCTCGTTTATGTCCACCTTTACTCCAACGAAACAACAGAATTAGATAAGAAACCTTGATTATTTCTACCAGTTTACCTTGCTTTTCTTTGTCTAAATGAGCAAGGAGAAAACAAATAAACCATGAAGAAAGAAAGGTGGGTCATTTACCTTAACAAAATTTATAGATGGATAGCGGCCACATAGTACATCCACAAATGGAGATATCTGCTTGCATTGCACATTGGAGGCCACCATAAAATGGACTACTGAGATGCCTGTGGTTCAAAGTTTAGCTCTTAATATGATTGCATTACAGTAAATGGGGAAGAGAGCTGAAAAAATTGAGAAGGAATTTTGAAGGTAGCTTAAATAATGAGAATTTAAGGGCAATGCTAACCTGGCAGAGATATGGCAGCTCTGAACCGCTCAAGACCTGATACTTCCTCTACTTCACCACCAAACTTCATATTATAAACTTCCTCACCACGGGATTTCTTTAATGCAACTTGAGCATGAAATAGAGACTCAGCGACATCATTATCATCCGGAAGTTCCCTTCTCAAAACTTCATAATCTCGAACAGCATCGGCCCATCTCTCTAGCTACAATTCACAATGACTGATTATTAATATGAAGCAACCAAATACATGGAAACCCAAAAGATGGATATTCTAATGATCAAGGCATGCTTTAAAGGATCCGTTACCTTGCTATTACATGCTGCCCTTCGGAGAAGGGCTTTTATGTAGTTTGGCTGGATACTTAAAGCTTGGTCACAGTCTTCAATAGAACGCTCCCACCGCCCAAGCTTAAACCAACAAGCTGCTCTGTTACAATAAAGAACAGAGTTTGATGGATCAAGCCTGAGACCATCTCCATATGCTGAGCAGGCCTCAGTGAACCTTTCAGATTTGAAAAGATCATTCCCTCGTGCCCGTGCTCTTGCAACCAACCTAACATTGTTAAGCAGTACAGCAACTTCAACATTTCGCGGATCAATCTGCCCAGCCTTCTCAGCAGCACTAACTGCATTCTCAAACCTGCAAGGTATCCATCATTGATTTTCTTACTATGCTCCCAACGCCTTTGATATCATCTTATATCTTAAGAAGATTAGCATGTTTTTAAACTCACCTCCCAACTGCCATCTCAATTTGTGCTCGGACAAAGAAAAGATATGCTTCAGAAAGCATCCCAAAAAACTTAGTCTGTGAGCAGGAGTTGGTGGATGGTTCTAATTTAGGAACAACGGAAAGGCTTGATTCAGCATCATCAAGTTGATGGAGTTTCAAAAGGGCTTCTACTCTACACATAAAAAGCTGTAAATTCAATTTGAACCAGTTCAGCCATTTTCAATGCCTGTTAACTGCACAAATTCTTCATAATTCAATATTTCAAAATTTTAGACATGAGTCTTTCACCTGAGGAGAAAAGTCTGCACCAGCCGCAATAGCAGTGTCACTTTCCCTTAATGCACTTTTCCAGTCTCTAATTCTCCGGGAATCTGTACACTTGCTAAGATGCTTTTCGACTGCCTGCAATTTCTGCAATTCACTGGGATCTTGGGGTTGCCCAGGAAGACACAGATGCTTCCGTGCATTCTCAACCTGCCCCACCCTGAAATGGAATGGACTTAAGTTGCAGATACCTAAAAACTCAGTGCATGTAAAACTGAATTGGAGCAACCTAAACATGTATGCATTTGACTAGTTTTGGGGAGGAAAATGAATTTTAAAAAATCTGAAAGAAGACAGAGAGACATAGCGTACAAGTTCATGTGCCGTCAAATATGATTAAGCAAAATGCTTCTAAATTAATTTGCAAGAACCAGTTTGAAGGAAACAAGCAATAAAATGAGAATGGAAAATAGAAAGATGGAGAACACAAAAATAGTGCCAATAGCCTAATACACGTAGCAAATAAACTAAGGAACTAATCAAAAACAATGGATCTAATATCCTACAAAATCAGTAACTATTCTCATCAATGCAGAATATACATTAGCTCTACTCACATTCATTCACCAGATCAAAACTTCTCCAATCATCATCAAGTCAAAGCAATAGAAGAAGCGAGAAAATAAGAACCAAGGAATCATTTTTTTTTCGCTATCTTCGTTCGAGAACCACCTAAAGTTACAACTAAAAAATGAAATGATATTTCATCAAAGTGAAATTACTCTCACCCAAGAAAGAAAGAAAAAAAAAATCTCAAACCCCTGTTATCAATGTAGATCAAAAGCATCATAAGTAAATTAAATAAAACATCATAAGTCACAGCTCACAACCCATCAATACCTATCCACAAACAGTAACCAAGTAACATCAAAAACCAGAATTCATTCTAAACAAACTAGATCCCAAACATCAAAGAAATCATCACTAACCCACCAAGATAAAAGACATAAAAGTTCCACCGACACTCTTTCCTTCACCAATGTAGATAAAAAAAAAAATCACCAAATAGAACACCTTTTAACACGAAAATATTGTGTCAAATTGTTTTCACCTTAACATTAACGAAGCCAATCTCTGACGAGCCCTCCAATAATTAGGATCCAATCTAACAGCTTCCTCACACTCCTTCAACGCTTCCCCTATCCTGCCCAATGCTGTTAATGCTGCTGCCCTATTACTCCGATAAGCTGCATTCCCGGGAGATAAAGCTATGGCTTTATCATACAAATTCAAAGCTTCTGAAAAATGTCCTTTTTTATACATCTCATTCCCAACTCTCTTAACTTCCTCAGGTTCCAAATTACCCATTGCTTTTCTCATAAAATCACTCCCATTTGCCCGGGTTCCCAGAGTGTTACCCGCTTCAAAACTACTGTTTTTGGATGCTGATGCTGTAATGGGTCCGGTTGCTACTCCACCGCCCCGCATTATGCTGCCATGCCCATAATTACCCGACCCGGATCCTAAAACGTCAGTTCTAGAACTCCGATTTACTACCATGCCAGACTTTAAGATTCTACCAGAAGGGCATATGTTGCCGGTTGGAAGAACGTTTACGGGCGGCGAGTTAACGGAACTTTGACCCGAATATATCAATGGGTGGGTCGCAGTGGCATTTGATTCGGATCTTGCCTGAACCGGTTTAATATTCCGGGTTGATGCCGTCGGACTTGTTTCGCTGGAGCCGGAGAGTTCGCCGGAGTGGTTATTCGGACCTCTACTAACCGTGTTGGATCCATTCCGACCTGAAACGGATCCAGATGAACTAGAGCTCGAACTCGTTGTTGTCGTAGTAGTCGTCGTGGTGAACCCCGGTTGCCGAGTCCGGAGCGGCGAAACGGGTGAACCCAGATCGAGTTCACGGAAATCGGGCTTGTTAACATCGTAACTGAGTGAGTCACGGAGTTGATCGGCGAGTTTCTCTAACCCCAACTCCGTCACTGGCTTTCCAGGATGCGACATTTGGCTTCCTTTTTCTCCTCTCACTACAAATGAGTTTATTCCAATTTCGTCCCCCTCCCCCTCTCTCTTGTCTTTGGGTTTTCGGGTTCCTTATTGGTAATGTGAGTAAAAGAAAGAACTTGAACTGAATGTGGAAAGTAAAGAGCTTGAAGAAGAAAGGAAAAACTTCGAGGAAGACATCTAAGAGAGAGGGAAGGAAGGAAAGAAAGAGAGAAAGAGATGGGGATCTCGTGATATAAAAGGAAGAAGCAAAGAATGAATGCGAGTTTGAGAGAGAGAGAGAAAGGGTTTTACAGAGAGAAAAGAAAGAAGAGAAGAAGAAGAAGAAATGGAAGAGAAAGAGTTTTATGTACTTATTTTTTTCTAATTATTTTACTAATTTTTAATTTAATTTAGAGCTTTTTTATTTTCCATTTTTTTCTTCCACCTGCTGCTTCACGAGACAGGTTTCATTCACCTCTCTTCTTCTCTCTCTCCATTCACTTCTCTATTTTGTTTATCTCTCTCTTTTTCTTTTTCTTTTTTTTTTGGTTTTATTGGGTTCCCTTTGTTGCCTCTATAATTTGCTTTTTGTGTTCTTTCTATTTCTACTATATATATGGGCATGTGTACCCCACCCTCGTATGCAAGAGATTTAGATACACGCTCTCTATTAATCTTAACTTTTTTTAAGGGATATTAATCTTAATTTTTAATTAAACTGTTAATTTTAGGCTTATATACCATAAAAATCTTCATATCTTTTTTAAGAAATAGTTGTTTATTCTTAATTATACCGTGTACACGTATCTAATCCAATCTACTTCTTCGTCTTGTTTTGATCATATCCTCTACATAATCTTGTCTTGTATAACAAACACCCTCAATAATATATATAGACCTAAAATAAGTACCAAAAAATGAAATAATATAATATAGACTTAAAATTATATATTAATGTATATATATATACATAGAAGTGATATAAGTTACCTTTTTTCTATTAAATAAAATTATGAAGAGATATTCTTAAAAAAGTTATTAAGATAACCAAAAAAAATTATTAAGATATTCGATAGATAAAAATTAAATTTGAAATTATGTCTTAATCTTCATGAAATCAAAATGGTAACTATTATCTTTCAATTCTATTTATATCAACAAGACTTAAGTTTAGCTTAAAAGAGAGAGGAAAAAAAAGTTTTATAGTATTGTTGTCTATTTATCTTTATTTCATATACCATTTATATATTTTTTTAGGTCATGTTTTTTTTAAGTACAAGTGAAATCTATTGCCAAAAAAAAAAGTACAAGTGATGTCTTGCACCTAATATCCAATGGGAATTTAATACACAACTTTTAAAACTTTTTTTTGGCCAAACAGAAACTAAAAAATTACTACCTAATTGACTAATAAAATATGAAAATAATTTAATTAAACACATATATTTTTGTAAGATTTGAATTAAGTACCTAAAGATCCAAACATTTTTTTTTTAGTTCATTAAGATCCAAACATTATATAATTGCTAGTTGCTAATAACATGAGTGCATTCCAGTTTTACTTTTTCAATTAATAGTAAATAGTAATACAATATAGTTATTATATATGGAGTAGCCATTTAATTTAGTCAAATCCAAATACTAAATGTAATACTAATAATGGTATTAATTTATCACACGTTAATGCATTATTCTCAACTATAATAACAAAACTGACAATTTGGAAAAGGAAGTCACTCCCTCCCAACAAAGAATTAGAGCACATTTAAAATTATGTCTTCTCATATACACCAATAAAGGAAGGAAAAAAAAGGCTTAAAGGCGTAAAGCCTTAAACTAATTATAATTCGTCAAAAGAAAATTATTGCGCGTGAAGTACACTGAAAAACCATAGCGAGTGATAAAGCAAAATAAAAAATTGCATGAAAATAATTAAGAGGGGAAGAGGTGAGCAGTCCATCATCTTCTATTCTATGCCTTCGGTGTTTTACACTGATTTTCAATACTGCCACAGTCTAATTTTGCAGCTTACTTTTTTACGGCGGTAAAATTTTACCAACTCCTTACTTGCAAAAAAAGAAGTCCAAACAAAGCCATCTCTCAAACACGTGGCACGTAGACAGAGGTTTGTGGCCCCACTTTAGGACACAGCAAACATCAATATCAAACCAGCATCCAATTTTTGGACATTTATTATTGTGACTAAAATTACCAAATTTACCATGACCATCCTTATTCTTGGTGCAAAATGCAAGATAATACCCACCTTTAATCTAGCGTTTATCTTTGATTAAATTAATCTAGAGTTTATCAAGCTTTTACTACTTATTTATTTATGTTTTTTTTTCTATATAAGAACAGGAAAGTAAGATAAATGGTGGATACTACGGCCTTAGTGTGTCAATACCAAGCTGGTCTTCATTCAGCAGATTAAGGATTTCGTCTAGGGGCTCTGAACAGATGGAAAGTCCATGAGCAGCATCATGAGTCAACATCGTTAAATAATCTGCATCTTCTTTGTAAATATGATGAATCTCCGCAATCCATCCTCCCTTAATAATCTCCAAACAATCTCATACAAGAGTGTAACAGGGATGTAAACTTATCATTGAACTTCTTACAAAGTGTACGATAATTGCCGCATCCAATTGTTAGTACTATACGTAATAAAAAAAGTTAATTAAAGTTTATTCCTTGCTTATTAGTAAGTTTTACATGTCCCTTAATTATTTTCATCAGGATTATTATGTAAAACTAATATAATAATAATATAATCTATTTTCATAATTATATAGTACAATTGTGAATTATACTTGAATAGAATTTACAAATTAGTTTGGAATCAAATCATATCGGACATTAAACGGAGAAAATCTTTTTAATACAGTCTCTCAATATCTAATTATCATATTAATTCATGATTCATTTTATGTGGAATTGTGTTGTACATTAATGATTTAATTTTTCTAATATATATTAATTTTCTCTTATGAAAAATATGAATATTGATACATTGTTAAAAAGATATCCAATCTTTTCTACTTGAATATTGGGATAACTAAGATGTCATGCACATTTGAGCTCTAGGAAAATTGTAATGGAATTTAATTTCAATCACTTTTTCTAAAAAAATCTTTTCAATATTACTAAGGTCTCTAAGTATACAATCTTAATTCTTATTATGTATTTTAAATTATTTTTGGAGAAAAAAAAAGAATCATCTCAAAGAAGAAATGACAAGTCATCGTAAAGAAAATGTACGAGTGATTACATGGAAAGGCTTTTCTTTTTACGGTATTTTTTTAATAAATAAATTTTGAGTTTTTGATTTTTCACTAAATTCCTGACTGCTATGCTATTTCAATCCTAGATTCCTGTACTTTCTAGTAGCTTTAATTTTTTAACTCCCTTACGCAAGCCAGAAGCCTACCACATATTTTTCCCAATTTACCCTCTCATAATTACTTAACTGCCCCTATCACTTTCCATTAATTACAAAACTGCTTCAAACCATGCAAAAATTAAAAACCCACCAGCTCACTTCGATAGGCTCGAGGAAGCGAGCAAAAATGTCAACTTCGCATAAGCGAAAAAAGGACCTCCAAAGGCCAGCAGTGGCATCATGGAAAAAAAGTTGTGTGAACGGGGGCAATATGGGGATTTTCGGTGGGGCCATAAGGGCAGAAGAAGCTGGCCATGTGCAGCAGAGAGTGGCGTGCCAGCTGGCCCATTGAGAGAAAATCTGAGGGGCAAGAGTGGCATCCAGCTAAGCAGAAAACGGAGGATAGAAACGGCGTTAGGATGATCCCATGGGGAATATGAGATGGGATATCCGATTTGAATGTTGAAATTGGAGTCTGGAGATGGGGAATTGTAACGGTCGTTAAGAATGGATGGTGACAGCAGATGGGAAGAGTGAGGAGGCCATATTTATCAGTGGTGGCAGGGAAGGGGAATGATGACCAAGCGATCTAATTCAATGCCAGGTAAGCAAATTGTTAAATTGCCCCCCAATATTTTCTTTGTTTAGGGATTTATTCAATGCTTAAGGGTGCACAATAAAACCAATATACCATTCTAATGAGATAGTGACACCTATAATTTCATTTTCTTAGAAATTTCAATTGGGTAATGGAAATGATAAAGGCTCCGTTTAGTAGAGCGGTGCGGTAGCGATGTGATTGACATTGTTTAGCAACTGTATAGATGAGATTACACTGTACAGATTAAATTAGGTACTGTACAGATGAGATTATTAGAGCAGCGATTGAAATGGAGATTACACTTAAACCTCCATTTGATCGGTGCACTAGTCCACCGGCCAAATGATCGGTGAATCAGTGCACTAAACATGACCAAAATCATGCATGTCTTGCAGCTTGTTTGTTGTTGCTTTTTACTATTAGTTATGTTTTCTAAGTGGGAAGAGTAACCATATTTAAGTTTCAATAGTGAAATTTTGACTTACTAAAGGAGAAGAAAATTTGTTCAAATGGTAAAAACTACAAGTCCAACTATCATCATAATTTCATAAAGTGTCACTTCACTTTCACATAGAATTATTATTAAATAAACAATACAGTACCCGTTGAATTGGGCAGAATGATCTTAATTTTATTGATTTATATGATTTAAACTCTACTTTTGTCAATGAAGAAATTCAATGATAGTAAAAAAAATTTATTGTTTTAGAGCCGATATAAATCACCTCTAAATTACTCTGAATTTAATATAGTTATTGAATAATGTGAAAAAAAAAAATAATGTGACATTATACCAAAAATTACTAGAAAACACTATGTAAGTTGTGTTTTAATTACGGCTAATTAGCTTTTTGTCTCTGAATTATGGGTCTAAAGACAATTCGTCCCCCAAAACTAAAATCGAGACAATTTGCCCTTGAATTTTCCAAATTTAGGACAATTTGCTCTCTTCATTAAGGTAAAATATCATGAATTTGGGAAATTTATGGAGCAAAATATCATGAATTTGAAGTTCAAGGGACAAAAAGGCTAACAAGCCTTTTCATTACGAACTTTTTTTGAGTTGTATGATAGTTGGTAGGCATAATGAATTCCCACAACTTTGTATTTGAATCATATCAGATCGCAAATAAAAAAAAAAAACTCTTTCAACAGTTATATTCTTTAATATATGTATAACCAAATATTTTAACTAATTTTATATCATAATTATTTATTCATTTTGAACCATATTAGTATATGAATATATGATTAGTAAGAAGCTCATTATTCAACAAAATCCTAGGTGAAAATATTTGGGAGGTCCATGTATTGATTTAGTCATTATACTCACAATATTGAGTTAATTTAATCTTTTTACTTAAAATATTATGTCAATTGAGTTTTCATTGTGCCTTTATCAATTGTACAATTGACTCAATCTTATGAGTATATGAATTAAATTGATTTATAATCTTCTAAGTAGAAGGACTAAATTGATCCTTTTTATCCCTTTTTCAAATATTTTAAGTTTTAACCCAAAATCTTAACCCGAGCCGCATGCATCAATATAACGTCAAGACTTGTATAATTCAGAAACACTATTTGCCACATTTGTCATGATGCAAATATATTGACACTTGGAAAGCACGTGGCGATATGTTAGAAGATCATATATCGTTCTCTTTTAGTTTTTGGATTTTTCCTTTTAATTTTCGCCTTGCCATTGCCAAAGCCCAAAGTTTCTGGTTTTAGTAACGGCTCTTCTATTTTCTATAGCCGCTATTTGACTACATTTTCTCCATATTTTCTCACCTTTTTTGCTTGACTTCTCCCACAGCCCACACACCCCCTTTAACGTGTAGTGTCGGTAGAACATGACGACTTTACTTTGTTTTTACCTTTTACATCTTTTTTTCTTTCTAATTTTACTCAAAAAAGAAAATAAAAAATCAACCCTTTTAGTACTTATTAAGAAAGAAAAGTAAATAAATCATTTTGAATTTGATTTTTATCAGCAGCTAACACATGGACATGGCCACGGGGACTTGCAAGTTGCAAGTTTTAGAACAAATCAAGAGTAATACCCTAGAGTCTTCTTGTAATAAATTTTTAATCAATACCATCTTTTCAGAACAATATATGGACTTGAAATGAAAGCATGTGTGGTAATTAATTGAAATCAATCAAAGTACCAAACACTGAAAGAAATTTTGTTAAAAAATGACAAAGTGGGCTCAAATGGTAGTGCATGATCTCTCAACTAGCTAGTAGTATAAGAAAGAAATGACTAGGTTTTTTTTATTTTCTTTTTCCTAGGCCTAGGGATGAATGGATGATGCCATAAATGCTTCAAAAAACCATGTTTGGTGGATCGGCGCTAAGCATACCTTAACAAAATTCAAAATTTATATTGTCACCATTTTCTTCATTGCTTGCTTGTAGATTACATTTGGTATCATTTAAATTTTATAATATAATAAAATATAAGTATATAACATTACATGTCATCTAAACATTGTTGTATCATGATGTATATGTCACTATATGCATGGCTCAAGCCTATATTCATGGTGACCAATGTCATGATTCTTGTTGACCTCAAAAACTTGTATATCTAATATTTCTTTGTTTCATATTCATTTTTCTATTTCAACCACCCACAAAAAAGACAACCACACACACATTGTCATATTATTTTGACACACGATAAATATATCGAGGCGTCGACTAATTTCAAGTTGAGACAAATCGAATTCTAAATGAAAAAAATTATCCAAGAACAATTAAATATGCTCCAAATTCACAATTCTAGTATCGATAATTATGGATATTTTCAGAGTTTGTATAAATCTAATTTCTTATTCCGAAAAATCTTAATTATACAAGAACATATATATCGCAACCCACTACATTGAAGATTTTACACTAGGAGGAAAATTCCCCACAACAAGAGATGGAATCATGGGTAAATAACAAGCAAAAGGAACCCTTTGCCTCACAGATCTAAACTAACCCAACAAAAAATATACAGTGCATATATATGCTCATTATTCATTTTCGATCTCCTGCTACGCCAAAATATGGGGGAAAAGAGAGTTTGTCTTTTGCATGAAATTGGATGCATGAAAATTATATTGAATTAGAGGGATGTAATTCAACAAGTATTGTAGTTTTCCTCGAATGAGTAAATTAGAATAAAAAAAATTGCTTTAAACTTTACACACCTTCTAGGGAAAGTTCACTGTACCAATGTCCATAGAAGGATTTGAATTTTCATAGGGCATTGCATAAAAAACATCTCTTGTTTTCCTCAACCAGTTATTTAATTAAATTATTATAATATAGTATATATTATCAATTGCCCTTGACAACATTGTTTAATGTTGGCAAGCAAAGCATCTCTTTACACATTTATATTCTATCTATAGTAAGTCATACAAGTTTAAGCAAAAGCCAAATTTATACATCTTCTCCACCATTTTATGTCTTTATATATTTGTTAATTACTATAACTAAGGTCGCATATATATAATTGTTCGACCCGAATTTGATCCAAAGTTCCCCAATATTATTAGTAATAAAATAATAACAAGATAACCGCGACTTTTTAATTTAAGAGTGAAAAAACAAGAGTTAAATGTTGTAATTCGTGTTAGAAAAATTATTCAATACATCGTCAGTGGAGTTTAGTAGACTACATATGCGGATCCTGAAAGGTGACATGTGTCCCCTAAGGAATAGATTGAAATATTTAAAACTTAATTAATTAAGAAATAAACATGTATCAGCTCTATAACCCGCTTGTGGAGTCCAAAATTTACACCGTTGATATATCAAATAATTACCCTTCGTATTATAATCCTTAATTACCTCTTTAGAATTAACCACTTATATATGCAAAAGGGGCCCAAAGGATAAAATTATTAAATAGTGAATTCACCACCGACCAAGGAAGTGACTTTTAACAATATCTGGGTTGAGCCCACCATTGGCTTGACTGAGTCATTATGGGCCAGAAATTCATTAAGCTAATTGGGATTAGGTGCCTTTGGGGCCCATTTAAAACGTGTTATAGGTCTTTTTATACTCGGTTGATTTTTAGGGTCACCTTTTTGAGTGGAAAAATTTTATGTATAATATTTCTTTTGGGGTCTTTGATTTTGGAGCTCTCAAGGCTCTCGCCCACCAAATTCAGTGGGATAATAAACTTTGATTGTAGAGTATTTAAATTTAAAATGGTTTCTTTTACACGCAATTGAATGACAAGATTAAAATAAAAGAACAAAATCTTACTCTAAAAGTTTTCATAATTCGTATTGCTTAAGGCTCTCTTTTTAGTAGTACTAACTTTTACAAGGTAGTTAGGGGGTTTGAAATTTGTTCATTGGATGTGATTAAATGGGCATGCTATTGTGACAAAATAATGGGAAGTTTTTGACTTTGGAAGCACTCCAATTGAGCATTAATTGGCAGCATATATTTGGAATTTAATGTTTGTAAACTTTATAATTTCTTGGAAAAATAAATACTTTTGGGCTTTGGCTCGCTATATAGACGCATATTCACTTTTCTCCCCTTTAAATAGGTTGATCTGAAAAATGCACATTAAATTAAAATCAACCGATGAAAGTTGATGGGAGAAAAAAAAAGGTAAAGAGTATTTATAACAACAATATTATTTCATTTATTTTTCAAGAAAGTTATAACTCTTTTCATTTACAAGTTTATTTGTATAGATAGAGATAGATGCATGTGTCACATGCCCGGCTTTAATTGTTTCCCAACCATTAAAAGATATATAGTAGTTTTTTTTTGGTACAATTCACTCAATATATTCGACTATAAACATTTTTATTAAAATAAAAAATCGAAATATATATAGATGGCAATTTTTTGCTTTCTTGTGACTTATTGGATATTGTAGGCTCATTGTCTGAATAAAGTTTACGTTTCAATTTTCTAAATTTATAAGTTGATTTTTCATCAAATTGAGACGAAAGCACATGAACCGAACAAAAAGGCTTCTGTTTTTATTCCTTTCGTGGATTATTATTATCATCTTCTTTTTTTTAAAAAAAAAATTATTGACTTCTTTTTTCATTTATAAAGAAAAGATCCCATATGAATATATATGCATGAGCTGATATCAATATATTCGGCTTTGTTCTTATTGAAAATGTGCATTTGCCCATCACTTATTCACTTGATTTTTGGCTTGATTTGACTTTCAAGTCAAAACCATATAGTATATAATATAGTATTAGTGTTCATTCAGTTTTATTTTTCTAAGTTACCATTTGAACGTATGAAAACCCTCCCTTAATTCTTGGACGGTTTGTTTTGTCTACTGCCACTAATTAGTTACTCACAAAACTCAATATTGACTGCTATTTTGGCTACAAGAACCTTATGCCTTTAATTAAGGATTGGCGTAAATGACACTTTGCATCCTTAAGTTTATACGAATTGTCACTTTACACCCAACTTTGTTATTTTGATCAAAACGCACCCTAAACTTTTATTTTTATGCCATTTTGTATCTTTTGTCTAGTAGGACAAACGAATCGATCACGGTGTCCGACGTGGCATGCCACGTGGACAAAAAATGACACGTGGCATGTGTTCTTTTTGTGCACGAGACATGCCACGTGTTACTTTTTGACACACATGGCATGACACGTGTCACTTATTTGTACATGTGGCGTGCCATGTGTCACTTTTTGGTACATGTGCGTGCCACGTGTCGCTTTTTGGTACATGTGGTGTGCCACATGTCGCTTTTTGGCACATGGCATGCCACGTCGGATACCGTGATAGAGCCGTTTGTCCTACTATGACGGAGGGTGCAAAGTGGCACAAAAATAAAACTTTAAGATACGTTTTGATCAAAATAAAAAAATTAGATGCAAAGTGGCAGTCCGTACAAACTTAAGGGTGCAAAGTGATATTTATACCAGTAAGAATTACTATTACATACATCTCTCAAAACATTTTCCCTTCCTGTTTAGCTATAGCAATTTTTGAGTCTTTTTTTTTGGCATCAAATAGCAATTTTTGTGTCTAGTATATATGAAAATTGAATACCTATGACGATGTCTTGCAATCGGAAAAAATGTTTGCCAAGAGGGCGTAAGTTAGCATTTGCACTATTAATGAGTTTGATTAGTAGTTCAACATTGAATCTTAGTCTCAAAGATCAATTAGTTTTTGCATGGTAATAATGATTAATGTCATAAGTTGTTTATGTCATGATGATTAATTAATCTGCACATAACTTGATAGTATAATTTGATATGTCCCTTTTTTTTTTTAACAAAAACATTTGATATGTCCCTTTAATTTTGATTCTTTCAAAATCTGTGGCTCTCATGGATTTGTGAACTCTAATCTTACAAACATGACAAACCCATTTACCCAATTCCTTTCATCATTGTGTTTCTCAAAACTTGTGCTATTGTTTGCAACACATAAATTTTTTTTTTGAATCACAAATCTAGCTAGTGCTAAATATTCCGAATCTAAAAAAAGACAAGCCTATGACAATTTCTGCTATTTGAAATTATTTTGCTGCCAAAGTAGTTACCGATTGAGAACAATATTAATTTCAAAAAGCTAGCTAGGAAATATACAATAACTTGATTATAATTAATTAACATCTATAAACCTGACAGCTATCCTTTAGTCCTTGCTCAAGTACTTAAGTACTAAATGAGACTTAATCTCCTGCCTTAAAAGTACAATACAAACAATAAACTAATTAGAACTTTTAAATTCTATTAACCTAAACCACTTGGATGCTATACGGTTGGGGCCATCATATATATAGCGAGAATTTGTGAGGATTTGCCATAATATTTATAGATTTACGTCTATAATTTACAACTTGAGTGTGGTATATATATGTGGGTTAATTGTCTCAAGTTTAATTTGATCCAAATTTATAATTTAAAGATGGTTTGAATTAAGCTATGTAAAATGAAAACCTCTAATATTCTAACTTTGCCCACAGATTAATTAGACATAATCCAGGGTAATATTAATATGATGATGAAGAAGATTTTTAAGTATTTTGCAATTTCCAATGATCTGACGAGCTGCCATGTGAAGGACATGAAGAAATGCAGCTGCAAAAACTTAGAATGTCTCGGACTTTGCAATCTCATCAGAGAGTGTAAGAGTACGGACACATTAAAAATTTTAAGGATTAGATTGCAGACCCAATAATCATGGGCATGTTCATCATCACATGAGAGACAGAAACCCCAAAAAAAATAATACAAGGAAAAATGGGTATCGAAATTTGGAGAAAGGGGGAAAGGGAGACGAATTTTCCTCATAGCTTTTGCCCTCCTAATATGGAACATTGTTCTTTATTATCCCATGAGTTGAATTTATTGCTGAGAAATGATAATTATATATACTATCTTTTTTTTTTGTTATTATTAATATCATTGTCACCGAAT
This sequence comes from Corchorus olitorius, assembly GCA_001974825.2. Classification (NCBI taxonomy): domain Eukaryota; kingdom Viridiplantae; phylum Streptophyta; class Magnoliopsida; order Malvales; family Malvaceae; genus Corchorus; species Corchorus olitorius. The sequence goes on from AWUE01016365.1 coordinate 28,952, forward strand.
AGATCATTCATGCATGATTCAACTAAGAACAACAACAATTATGTCAATTTGCTCGATTCCTTCGTTCATGAATCCTTTAGAAAGTTCAACATTGTAATGTTTTCGAAAAGATATGATCAATTATATGCAGAAATAGGCCATGCAATATGCCAAAATGGAGGTAATTTTCAGTCCTGATCAGAAGCAAATGATGATGAATGAAAAAAAATACGATGTCCAAAGTCTTTTTTATGATGGATAAGGGTTAGGGGGAGTTTGTCATGGAGTTGCAGCTATGGGTTATAGCACGTGATTGTCACGTGGTAATGGAAGTGAAACCATGATTTTTGGGGGGGACTTTGCCAGTGTGTTTTTGGACTGTGGATTCCTTTTCTAAAGCTTTTTTTCTTTCGTCTTTTTATTTTCAGTCATTTCCTTTTCTCTATCTTCAATCCTTATCTCCCCTCACCTCAACATGCATTCATTCTAAGTCATTATTTCCCCCCTCTCCTTATCCTTATTGTTTTTGGTTTTTCTTGATCTCCCTTTGGGCATATGATCAAAAGTGAACAAAAGTAAAATTATAGGTCCAATTACTTGTAAAATTATGTACCCAATTCCACAATCTCAAACACTAACAATTACACTTTCATTCTTGTGCCTTCCGGTACAAGAAATTTAAAAAAGAATTGCATGTAGATGATAATATATATGCTTCCATACTTCATTAAATTGTTATTATTTTATTAATAATGTACGATTAATAATAATATAGTAAATTATAACATTCAAATTTGAAAAATATGAAACAAGTCAAAGAATGTGTCTTGATTTAAGGTAGGGGCCTCATTATAAACATGGAAAACAGTACGGAAGAGAAGGGGGATTCATGGATGTCAGAAACCAATTTTTAAGAATGAATGGTCAGTTTTGGTAGATTGCAATGTCTCACAAAGAAAGCCAAAAACACAAACACCACCCTTTAAGGATTGCATGTCTCATTGTAATAACATGTCAAAAAAAAAACTACTAAATATGAAGTATTTTTAGTTATAACCATTGGTCCCACAAACTTGTACACTACTATATATAATTAGGGTTCATAATTTCATTCATCCATCTTATATATAAATTCAAGGGTACATTACAAAACAAAACCCACTTTGAAATTTTTGTCAAACTATTCTTAAGGTAATAAGTTTATGAAAATTAGCAATTATAATTTTTCCCTAAAGTTCTTGATCATGGGGGGAATGTCTTATTGGGTTGGGGGGCAAAGGCAATGACCTAGAAAGAAAGAAAAACTAAGGTAGATAGTTATTTTAGGGGTAGTACCCTTAAAATGTGGGATGGGATTTAGGGGTGGGGGTCCATTTATAGAAACTGTCTGAAAACAACATGCAATAAAAACATAGAAAGGTAAATGTGGCAGATGATCTAAGGGACTTCAATGTCTGCTAAAAAAGTGATCCTTGGATTCCTCTCCTTTCCTTTCCTTTCTTCATCATCTTCATGGCTAGGCTGGTCTCTTTTGTCCTCTCTGCCTAATTTTGTTGTTATGTTTTTTAGATTTCTCTCTTACCTTCCTTTCTTCTTATGCTTGTCTCTAATACACATATCCCCCCAAGAAACTTTGGATTTGGATGTTTTTATTTCAAGTAAAAAAAAAAAAAACAAAACCTTTTGATTTAATCTTATAATAACAAAATGCTCATAATCAAGAGCTTTTTTTTAATGAATTTGAGGAGGTGGGAGGGCACGTGACACCCATTTTTGGTTGGAATTCTAATCAAATCTATTGTAATTATTTTGGTTTTTTGTACTTTGGCATTCTAATTTTTCAATTTTTTTAGTAATTGCATAACCCTTTTTTTTTAATTTAAAATTGTTGATAGTTCTTTGCACATGTGCATGCACACGTGCTTTCATGCATAAACCTGAAAATAAATCATAATTTTTGTACACCTTAATTTGTCTTAAACCTCCATTAACTTTCCGACCATTCCTCGAACTACTTAATTAACTTAACTAAGAGATCGATTGGTAATGACTAATGATTTTGTCCCCCCCTTAAAGAAGAGAATAAAGTGTTTACATAAAAATTTTCTTTTGTTCTTAGTAATGTACTTTTTCAAAAGCTTCATTTTCAAAAAATCACTAGTAATTTCTTTCTTTTTTTTTTTTGCCACACTCTAGTAATTTCTTAATTTTATTTTGTTCTTAATAAAAAAAATTTCTTGACTTAAGTTGTTTATTGTGAAAAAGTAATTCACATTTTGAGTTTGGGCCCATTTCCTTAAATGCCATTTATTTCCAACTGTTCCAGGTGGCCGAAAGGGCCAACTCCATGGGTCACATGTATCTTAACTTGCACATGATTGGTTGAAAGTGATAATAAGGTTAAATTTTTTAAGAAATGGGCCTATAATGATTGTTTCTTAGTGGCCCAATCAAAATAACAATGATTTTTATTAGGCCCATACCACCATTCAATTCTCTTGAACACCACTCCTTATCCCACTAATTGGTTTAAATGATTTCCTTATCACTTTGACAATCATTTTCCTATTTGTTAGAAACAAAAAGGAACCACAAATATAAAAATAAACTTCACTTCAACTTCACTCTTTTCTTTCTTAATTTAGCTTTGAGGCCAATCAAAGCTTAGGGAAATCTAATCTTTTATGTCAAAAACCCATCCATTCAAGCTAATAATTATTTTTCAATCATGGGTTTTTGCCTTAATTTCATGTCTCTTCACTCTTTCAAATTTCTTGATTATCCACAAAATATTTAATATTCAACTGTAGTTTTCATTGGGCTGTCAATCATATCAACTAATTAATCAATAGTTATGATTATCATTAGACTATTTTCTACAATTCTCATCATACCATCTCCAATGGGTCCATTATTCTCTATTTTATTGTATAATAAAAGGGGGCAGCACAAACCAGATTTTACATGATATTTTTATTCATTTAAATGAATACATTACAAAAATTTTGTACTGGTATGTACCTTATGCATACTTGAGCAAATTATATCATATATTTGAATGGAAAAATAATAATATTGGGGAATATATGGATAAGCTCTTCCAAAATTTTGGCATACTCTAAATAATTATACCAAGTATTTTTTAGGATGGCATATTGGCATTGATGATCCAAAGGACCAAATCCAATGTAAGTGAGACAATATGTTAGATTTCTATATAAATATTGAGGATTCAGATTAGAAGAGATGATGTTGTCTTGAGTGGGACCATGGGAAATGGTGGATGCCATTGAAGCAATATATATAGACAAATTTAGATATTGCAGAGGCAGTGGGAAGCAACTCAATGAGATAGCCAGGCAGAAACATGGGCACCCATAATTATAATGAAATTAAATTTGGGATTTTTGAGATTTATAAGGATTATTTTCTTGAAACCAAAATTTTGGTTGATGAGACTGGCTGTTCTTGAGTTTGTCCAAAAGTGCAACAAGTCTCTTTTGGTTATGTCTGTGTCTTTCTTTGCCAATAATCAAAACCAAATGGAAAGTTATGGTTTTCCTGAGGGGTCTGATTTGAAGCATGCAGGGAGCAGAAGGTGCAAAGAAAGGAAGCATTCTCACATGTCAATAACTGCTAAAATTATTGGAGAGGGTTGGATAAGCTTAAAAAAAGCACATGGCAAACATAAATCCAATAAGAAAACCTTGAAGAAATAAAGTTATAATTGAAAGAACATGTTTTAAGTTTTGTAATGGGTCCAATTGGTTGCATAATTACATGTTTTTTTTTTAAAAAAAAGTCTGTGTCCTTATAGATAAACATCTCTTTCAAAGCCAGTTTTTGCTTATTTATGATTTGACTTTAGTTTGATAAGCACATTCTCATATGATCTGTCATCATTCATCAAACACTTCCACCATTGCTCCCAAACATAATCTGCAACTTGCTTTGGAGCCAAATTATATACGTCTTAAATAAACAATTTGGCCAATGAACTTGTAAGAAAGGGATAAATTAACCTCTAAACTCTAAAATTACTAATTACACAACTGAACTTATAAAATATAGATATGGAAATTGGTATTGTTTCAATGAATTTCGTTCAATTCCAGTCTAATTGTTAATGAAATTGGACTAACTTCCGTCTAAAAAGGACTAATTTTCGTCCAATTATTAATGGATTTAATCAATTTCCATACAAAAAGGCTAATTTATTGGGTGTGCAATTGACAATTTTTGAAGTTCAACGACTAATTTGTCCATCAAGTTCAGGGCAAATTATTTATATATATATTTATTATGAAGCCAATTATATACTTACTAAATTTTTTGTGTTCAAGACATCAATATTCCTGATTTCAAAAAAGACATCAATATTCCTAAAAAATAGGTGAAGCCTCATTGGCCCATAAAAATTGGGTTTGAAGTTTGTCCATGAAAACCATAAGATTAAACCAAAAACCCAATTCAAAGCACTTTATGCTTGTGAAGGCATAGTACAAATCCCGAAATATTCTAAATAGCCCACTTCTCAACTAATTGGGCTTACTGGCCCAAGATTTTGAGAAGGCTCGAAGATTTTTGTTCCTTGAAGAAAAAGTTTACCATTTCTTACATGTCTAAACGATTTTAAAGAAAAATTTCATTCTTTTTTCTCATTTTTCATGAAAACGAAAGAAGCTTCCTTTGATAAATATAAAATAAATATAGCCATGCTTTCAATCTAAATAAAAATGTTCACCTACTCAAAGTCACAGACAAAGAGTCCCTTTCTAATAGCTATATGTTTGACTATACATTGAGAATATATCTTAGTAGAGAGCTTAATTTATTACTAACTACTTAGGTTTTTCTACCACTTATTTTCTTAATTTAATATAAAAATGATTTTCATACGGTCGAACAGTACTACTCGACCTTTAAGAGATAATGAAAAGCTGGATGGAGCAACATAGAAGTCTCATTCAACATTGATTTGATTTTGATGCGTGATTGAGCTAAAGTTGGGTAAAATAGTTTCGTTTTCGTTTTCGTTTTATGAAATCAATTATATTAATTTGTTGCTCACATTTGTTGGCGTGGAAAACCATGCATAGATGAGATCAAATGCATATTTCATATTTGCTTCGAGAGAATGTCGCAATTGCTAAAGCTATAGTGATCGTGTAGGGTTATACCGTGAGCGGTTTGTGATAATTGGGTTTCGAAAGAATTGAATTGGCAAACCTTCGTTTGGCGGCTCACTTGTTTTGTCACTTTTGTGCGCCTTATTTCAAATGTCAACGTAGAGTCAAAATTTCTAATAAACCTAATAAACCTTTTTGAGAAGAATATTAAAATGTACGAATTGCTTCAATGTATATAAATAATTCTTTTAATACTTGAAATTATATATACTATACTATATTTTTTCTCAAATGATGACCTACTCTCGTGCGACCTATGAGAGGATAATAGATTAACGTATTTCGCAAAGGCTAATTTAGACTTAATTTGGGTAGAACATTTGATAAAAAAAGGGGTAGAATCTTTTAATTTGATTGATTGAGGATAATATATTTTCATGGGGTTAATTAGGATCAGAGTCAAAATATTATGCCCCTATTTGATGGATTGTCCCAAATTGAACCGATTTTGGAACATTTTACCACCAATCAACCAGATTAGAAGGTTTTATCCCAAATTAGACATAAATTGAAACATTTTGCCTTAAATTGAGCAATTAACCTATTTTAGGCTTTTGCAAATCATAAGGTGAGACGTGATTGATAGCACACCAAATTTGGAAAAATATATAAAGCCAAAGAAAGCCTCCACGTTGCAAACACATAACTATTCTAAGACTTTTTCAATTTAAACCCTTTCTCATAAATTGAATGGACATCAAAATGCTCGACTCTACCTAGAGCTGTTCAAGGGTCGGGCTACCTACCCAAGCTCGTAAGCCCGTCCGGTATTTTAAAGGGCTTGGACAAGAATTTTAAATCCATTGGATGGGCTTGGACAAAAATATCAAGGCCGTTTATTAAATGGGCCGGGCTTGGGTATGAGAGCAAAAGCCCAAGCCCGGCCCGGGCCCGGCCCGATTAAGGAAATATATTTGTTTTTATTTTTTATTTGTTGATATATAATATATATTAAATATACTTTATACGTACACCGTATGTTAAATAAGAAAAAGCTGAATAATATATGTAGAAAATCTTATTATCAATGAGAATAGTATGTTATAGGTAGTATATATCATATTTTATATTTACAATTATATTAATATAATTAATTAATATAATTTAATTCTTAAAATAATTATTAAAAAAATATTAAACGGGCTTTTGGACGGGCCTTGGTCTAAGTATTTGATAAATGGACCGGACTTGGACAAAAGTTTGAGACCCGTTTTATAAATGGGCCGGGCTTGGACAACACTAATGCCCTTAATCTCAAGGCTAGCCCGGCCCGAACCCAACCCGACCCGGCCCATGAACAGGTCTAACCCTACCATGGTATCTATCTGAAACTTTTTCTTTTAATGGCAAGTTGGTACGTACGATCAAAATGTCATTGCTCAACTTCGGGCACTTTGATCGTGTCCTGATTAAAAATTAAAATTGTTGGACAGTATGAGTTTACGAGCAATGCCGGCGCAATAGACACTTGACGTCACTCCTTGAACTCTCGATAATTAATTCCAAGCTTGCAATTGCGAGCTTTAATTCAAGGTTGATAGATGTCCAATATTTGTCAATTCATGATCACCTAAGATAAACAAATCATATTCGCGCGACATTATCTTTCTTTTGAGTCTATATATAATGGGGGCATTGGGGAATGTCTAGACAACCAAATTTAGACACATTTTTCAAATTAAGCTCAGTGAGCTCTCTTCTAGAGTGTTGTTTTGAGCTATGGCATGCTTTAGCAAGGTACTTGGTAAGGTCGATACTGAAAAGCAAATGGCAATTCCAACTGACTTTGTGGAGCATCTACCATATCACGAAGGAGGCTGCACAATATATTTCCCAGTGTTTGATGCATCGGGGCACGAGTGGCGGTTCGGATACTACATTAGATCAGATGTAAACAGCCGATATGCCAAGCCAGTTTTCCAGGGAGATTGGCACCAGTTTGTGTCGACGAAGAATCTTGTCCCCGGAGATAGAATCATCTTCCGTGTGGAAAGGACTGCTGCCGGTGATCCAAGGTATACAATTGCTGCACAAAAGCCAAACAAACTCTTTGGTCAAGTTATTGGTTGGGGGAAGGAATTCTAGTTCAATTTATAATTTCATGGCTACCTATGCAATATACTATATTAATTTGCTTTAGTTGTCATTATTCTTGTTTATAAATTGTTAAGTCTATGTTTGTAAGTTTGTGATTAATTTCATGTACCGTTGATGTAATTTTAATTAGTAGTTTTTATTATACAAATTAGCCCTACTTGTGTATACGTTTTTTTGAAGCTTTTACATGAATAAATAAAACTCAAAATCAAAGAGCAGCTTTAATGCCTAAACCTGAAGCAAAATTTCCAATGATAACTTGGTAAGCAAATGCATCATCCCCTGCTCAAATGCTCAAAAAATAATAGAGTGAAGCCCCCCATTGCCAACAGAAATTGGGTTTGGGTCTTTATATTGAAAACCATAAGCTTCAACCAAAACCTTGTAGCTATACTGGGCTTTTGGGCCCAAGTTTTTGAGAAGGCTCAAATATTGTTGTTCTTTCTTTTCTTTTCTTTTTTTCTTGGCAGAAAGCTCGAATTAGGTCAACTTCGTTTTTGTTTCATGTATTGCTTGGTTTTTGTTTGCGTGAAACGATAGAAGAGATCAAATGTATATTTGCTTCTAGAAATTTTCGCAATGGTAAAAGCTAGCGCTAGCGCTAGCCACTAGCCAGTGAAGTGAAGTGTTGTACCTTCAGCGCTTTGTGATAATTGGGTTGTCTTCGAAAGAATTGGATTGGCGACGTCCGTTTTTCAAATGTCAACGTAGAATTGGCATTTTCTTTTTTTCTTTTGGCACAATAGAATTGACATTTCTATAAACCCCCAAATTATAAACTAACCTTTTGAGAAGATTAAAATATAATAATGGGGTCTATCTTTTCCTAATGCCTCACATTTATACACAAAAGGAGAATCAAAATGGGAGCAAAAGGATTTGTATTCAATTTCAACGGGTGGGGGATTTTTTTTTTTAGTTACTAGTATACTTTTTCTCTAATATTGTTGATTTTCTAGTCTCGTGCGACCTTCGTGCATTTTGCAAATCATAAGGTGAAATGTGATTTGATAGCACGCCAAGTTTGGGAAATGAACCAAAATAAATGTCCCCACTTTTGCATATGGTCATTTAAAATCCTTTAAAGGACACGACATATACACATACTTAATTTAAATTCAACCCTTTACCATATATTCAAAGGATCCCAAAATGCTTGACCCTACCATGGATATCTATCTGAATCTTTTTTTTTAATGGCAAGTTGGTACGTACGATGACAATTCGGGCACTTTGATCGTGTCCTAATTAAAATTGTTGGGACAATGAGTTGCAAGCAGTGCCGGCGCGAGACAAATTGACGTCACTTTTGCAATCTCGATTCCAAGCTTCTTGCGTGCTTTATTCAAGTTTGAAGTCCAAAATTTGTCAATTCATATGCCTTAAAGTAGATAAGATATACAATTAGATTCGCACGACATTATAATTCGTTTGATTCTATATAAATGGGGGCATTGGGGAATGTCTAGACAACCAAATTTAGAAACATTGTTTTTCAAGTTGAGCTAAGTGAGCTCTTTTCTTAATTAGTGTTGCTTTGAGCTATGGCATCTTTTACCAAGGAACTCAGTGAGGTCGACGCTAAAAAACAGATGGCAATTCCGAGCAACTTTGTGGAGCATCTACCATCTCATGGAGGAGGGAATACAATTTATTTGCCAGTGGTGGATGTAGACGGTAAGGTGTGGCGGTTCGGATATTACACTAGATCAGGAGAAAACAGCCAATATCCCAAGCCGGTATTTCAGGGAGACTGGCATCAGTTTGTAAAGGCAAAGAAGCTGGTTGCTGGAGATCAAATCATCTTTCGAATTGAAAGAGATGCTGCCGGTCATGAGAGGTATACAATTGCTGCACAAAAGCCTACCAAACTCTTTGGTCATGTTCTTGATTGGGGCAAGGAATTCTAGCTAGCTACTATATGGTAGTTAATTTAATTTCATAGCCAAGTGATTTGAATTTGCTTTAGTTGTTGTTGTTGTTAATTGAGTCTATATGTATTATTTGTGATGAATTTATGTGTACTGTTAATGTAACTCTTTTATTAGTGGTTTGTACTTTGTACTACTTTTTAGCTTGATGTTTTCATTTTAATGGAAAAAAAAATGCCTTTTTCCTAATGGTCTAATTTCCATGTATATCTTCATTTACCATTTCCTATCATAAATAAACGATTAAATTCCAAATTTAGGCATGAAATTGATCATTACAACTTTACAAAGCATATATATAGCTTCCTTGTTTGCTGTCGTATGAATTATTTTCTTGTTAAGGGAATGCCTTTGGATCCTAATTAATAAACCCAGATCCGAGCTAATGAACATGAAAGTGTTAAAAACATTGATTGATTAGGAAACAAAGGATGTGAACAAGGATTTCATCAGGTAATCTGCTAACTAATTAAAATCTTCCCTAAAATTAGAGATGGTAAAATGGGCGTGTTGGGCTGGCACGGCCCATAAAATGAGTAGCTCATATATAAGTGGGTTGTGTCGTGCTAATCCATTTTATAATATGGGTCGTGCCGTGCCAATCCATATTTTTTAAAATTCAAACCCAGCACGGCTTGTAACCCATGATGGGTTGTGCCGTGCCGGTACATGGGCCGGCACACGAGCCCATAATATTTTTTTTAAATTAAATTATCTTCTATTTATTGATGTTATATCATTTCTATTATCTTATTATTTATACTTAAATCGATGTAATATAATAAATTGTAAAAAATTAAATTGAAATTTAATAATTATATTATAATATATTATATAATCATAATTTTACATTAAAAATGGGTCGTGCTGCGTCGACACGTGGATCGTGCTGTGCCGGCACATGAGTTGTGCCGTGCTAGCCCATGTGCCACCAAAAGATTGCCCAACCCGTCCATGACTAATGGACCGTACTGACACAACCCACTAAAAATATAATATGGATCATGCCAGCACAACCATAATAAACTGGGTCGTATTGGGCTTCGTGCCGCCCATCCATTTTACCATCTCTATCTAAAATCATCTTCCTCTTGCGCTTCAAAATTAACCTTAACTGAATCCAAATCCTATATTCTCCACAGCTGGATAATAAAGAATCATCAATTCTAAAATATATGACAAATTGAAAATCATAAGCTTAAACCAAAACCCAACTTCTTCTAACCATAGCCTTGTAGCTATAGTGGGCTTTGGGGCCCAAGTTTTCGAACTCGAATATTGTTCTTCCAAATGGTATTTCCAAATTCCAAAATGCTCTTCATTTAGCTGAGCCTGATGCCCTGATCGATTGATTTTAACTAGCCAGCCAAGCCAATTGGCCAAGACAAAGCTGCAATAACAATACAGGCAGCCCCTTGCCCCAGTTCAGCCTCTGATAAGTATTAGCAAATCTCTTCAAGAATTCCTCCATTAATTACCACTTGAAGAATAATAGTTACACCAATGATTTGATGTCCAAAATTTGTCAATTCATATGACTTAAACTAGATAAGATTTACAATAAAATACGCACGACATTTTATATAATTCGTTTGATTCTATATAAATGGGCGTCATTGGGGAATTATGTCTAGACAACCAAATTTAGACACATTGTTTTTCAAGTTGAGCTAAGTGAGCTCTTTTCTTAATTAGTGTTGCTTTGAGCTATGGCATCCTTTACCAAAGAACTCAGTGAGGTCGACGCTAAAAAACAGATGGCAATTCCGAGCGAGCATCCACTCTCTCATGGAGGAGGAGGGAATACACAAAAGCCAAACAAACTCTTTGGTCAAGTTATTGGTTGGGGCAAGGAATTCTAGCTAGCTATATGGTAGTTAATTTAATTTCATGGCTAATTAAGAGTTTTGAATTTGTTTTAGTTGTTGTTGTTAAATATATTGAGTCTATACTCTATATGTATTATTTGTGATGAATTTCATGTTTACTGTTAGTGTAACTCTTTTATTAATTATTAATGATTTGTATTACTTGTTATATATATCTTGTTGTTTTATCGACTAAAGATTAATCTATTCTGGGTTAGGAAGAAAAAAATTAAAATCCTTTCAACTAATCAAACTTGTATTTTGATTCGATGTGAATGTTGTTTACTCTCTCAAACAGTTAAACAATCACTTGTAGGTATAATAGGTCACAACTAATCAAACTTGTATTTTGATGGGTGAGATTAGCTACCAGCGCGGACAGCTACATATGCAAGGTTTCGAATCTAAAACTTGCTTAGACTGGAACGATCCAGTTACAACTCGATTCAACCTGCAAAGATATTTTCTTTTGTTAAAAGAACAAGGAAAAAAGTGAGTTTATTGGACTGAAAGTCGAGTCTCAGTGATTCGTGCGGGCTGAGGTGACTAATTGTACGAACAGGGCCAGGACCCAAGTCTGATGGGCCTTTTCCTTACACTCAGATCTCAGACAGTTTATCTCTCTATGTTTCAGACTTTTTTTTTTGGGTGGAAGAGTTGCTTCAGATTTCAACTTGCTTTCTTTATTTTTTTTGGTGAATTCAACTTGCTTTCTTTCGGACTTGCACATTAATATATTATTAATTTAAATCAGAGGTATAGTAGATGTTATAGAAGTAGATAAGGATGCAACCGAGTAGCGTATCTGTGAATTTTGAGGTATCCATACCCTAATCCTATTATTTTTTAGGGTATCCGAACCCTATAATTACCCGGTTATTTTTTAAAATCACTACCCGTACCCTACTCGTATAAAATATCAACTACCTGTTAACTACCCTAACCCGATAAAAAAGCCGAATATTTTTTTTACTTTATAATTAAATAATAATAAATAGATTAAAACTAAATGAATAAATTAAAATTAACTTGTATAGTTGTAAAACAAAGTTAAAAATTATATTTTAACAATAAACAAATTTTAATTAGATTAATTAGGAGTAATTTTTAAGTAAAAATATAATATATAAATAAAAATTTAATATTAAAATAATTAATTAGTAACCGGGTTCGGGTAGTGGCATCCTAAGGTAACTATCCGTATTCTACCAGAATCTGTCACGGGTACTAAAATCACTACCCGTACCCCTAACCGTACCCTATTATACAATACCCTAACCCTACTTAATAGTAGAATATTTAGATGTATGAAATTGTATTTAACATAGACTAAGTAATCCTTGTCATTCTCTAATTTGACCTTATTCTTGTATATATAGTCTAGTTTTACTATCAGAAGCAGCAGCTACTGGTGGAAGAAATCAATACTGCGAAAAAATCAACTTTTAATTAAGAATTTTTTAGTCTTGATCTTTTCGTTTTCATCTAAAAAATCCAAATAAGAATTGGAAGAAAGAAACGAATCCTCAGTTTCATGGCTCCTGTATACCCGCTACAGCCTCGCCCTCGCCCTGATCCTCATGCGCCCACTTGTGATTCCCTCAAGGTATCAATAATTATTACGGCAGTACTACTAGCAACATTTTTTGTTGCTCTCTTCGTTTGGGGAACAATTTGGATGATTAACGAGGGGAATAATCCTAAATTCGGGCTGAATTCCCTATCAGTTTCAAACTTGAATATCTCAGGGTCTGAAATAACTGGGATTTGGGATGTCGAGTTCTTGGCAAAAAGCCCTGATTTCCTATATGCCAACAACTATCCTCAGCCAAGTCTTTCAGTTTATTACAAGAACCAACAGCTCCTGTTGGAAGAATATCTGCCTGGAATCCATGTTCCCAAGAAGACGACCATATCGTACAGGGTTAACGCTTTGACAATGGCAACCAGTATTCAGGACAAGGCTGTTGCAGATGCCCTTGCAAACGACTGGTCTCAACAAAAAGTTGTAGCCTTCACTGTGAAGTTGCGGTCAAATCTGAATAGATTGACTGTGAGTGTCGTATGTGCCCGCATTAAGGTTGGATTTTCAAGCAGCAGCCAGGGGACTGGGACTCTGTTGCAAGATTCTTCTGCAGATACCCATCGTCAAGCCTTTACTCGTTGCTCAACTGATTATTATTATCATAATATATTTCATAATATTCTTCACCATAGTGATTTTTATTAAGTATTGTTAGTAATTCTTTTTTTTTTTTGCATTCTTTTTATATAGTAGTAGTATTTTTCTAGGTTTTAGCCCTAGCCCTTATATGTTTATGGTTATGGATTGACAGGTTTTGGAAGGGATTTATATAGATATGGTATAATTTTAAGTTGTTTTGATTTTATTCCGTGAGCTTACTCCAACTGCATGAATGTGGGGCAATTCCCCAAAGGGGTATTTTGATTGGAAGTAATAAATTGCAGATTACTCATGTATATTCTAATAAACAGAGACACGAGCTAGTAAAACACACTTGACCAGATTGAAAATTTGATGATTCGATATTTGATATCACAAGAAAATTCAAGATCACTATATGTAGCAGAGTACATTTTACAGAGGAAACCTAAAGCAGAGTACATTCTGTAAAGGAACTCAGTCCCAAACCCACTAAGAAGGTTTTCCTTTTACTATTCAATAATGGTAAAAGAATTGTACCGTAAAAATCTCTCCGAACCTTGCATTCACATTGTATGTAAACCTGATTTATATGTTACACATAAAAGAATATGGAAGACAAAAATGGCTTGGGTAAATTGAATAAGGAGGAGTCATACATGTGTCTGATCAGAGCAAGATCAACTTTGCAGCGCAAGCAATTCTCTTGAACCCCTTTTCAACTTCAATCATATCTGCGTTAAGGTTTAAGGCCGCTCATGCTAATCGTCATCATCAGCTGGCAAAGTTGGACTCTTTGAGCAGGTTTCTTTCTCATGGAGTTCCAATAGTTTTGTCTCTGGATTGCATAGTCCTGCATAGGAAGAGTAATATTAGAACACATCATATCTGGAGATTCAGAGTACCCTGCTATCACAAACATCTAAAACAAGACAACAAATGCAACTTAATGCTCCGAAAATTTCCACTGATCTTGGATCAGTTAGATAATCAAATGCTAGTTGACACCGCTCTTTGTTTTCTAAAGAGCTGTTCTTGAGGATCATAATAAAATAAAAACATTAGAAGGCCGATGAAATGATTGTTGTTCTAAGGGAGACGGCCTATGCCTAAGCTACTACCAGATTCATGTGGATTTTGAGAAACTCTGTATTGGGTTCATAGTATCTACAATCTTGTCCATTCATGAATACGGCGACAATGTTAAACTTGCAAGGATCCAATGTGCACCCGCATCATTAAATGTACAAATAATACTACAATTTGCAAGCTGTAAATGGAGACAAACCTGAACATTTGGGGATATCCCATACAGCAATGGATGATGGTGTACACTCTGGCTCACACAATGCTCGATTATCCTCATGGTTAACATTCATTGCAAGCATCCATGAACCAATTGTAACATCCTCATTACTAAACATACGAAAACTGCAACTCATACAGAACAACATAACATATAAGAGATCTGAAGATAAAGCATCTATTGTTACAAAAGAAGCCAAAATCATTAAGACTACCTGTTGTTTTTCAGAGCAACCAAACTTGAAACAACATCAGCTGAAAGAGCATATATAGGACCATAGGCATGAAGAAAGTACTCTTTGCCAAGTAGAGTGGATAGTGGCTCATACCTGCATGAATTTAGTATAAAATTTAATTACTTTACAATTGAATTAACTCACCACAAATTCATGATACCATTAAAACAAATTCTTGGGGACAATATACCAGCATGAATTTAGAACCATCACAACATAGGGAGAAACACTCACATAAAACACAGAGCCAGAAACCAGTTAAAAGAGATATCTAAGTCTAAACCATATTGATATAGTACTAATTGTAACAGAACTCACCATTTTAGTTTTGGATCAGTAAATACCGGACCCTTTTTCATGCATCCAAGGTAAGTCTGCGAGTCAGTACGTTCTTTTGCTAAAAGAAGCGATAGCCTATCTGAAATAAGAGCAAAAACCTGTTAACTAACTACATAGAGCTGCATTATTAAGCTTAAGAACAGCACCCCAAAAAAGCACAAATGCATTAAATAAACCAAGTCACCTGGCCTCAAATATATATCATCATCCGCTTTGACATAAAACTCAGAATCAAAGAGTGCATAAGCTGCTTTAAAAAATGCTAACCTGAAACAGAAATCCAAGTAAGCAATTTCTTTCAAAGAATAATATGATCAACTGATATAACTAAACTATCGGCAAGAACTAACGTTTTGTATGGGAGCTTACTATACTCCTCCTCGATATCTAACAGAATGAAATCATCATACTCTGCAACTTCTTTTTTCAGCTCCGCCATCTTCGACTGATCCTTTGTTCTACCAATTATAAACCTAAAAGCCAATCCCGTGGCTTCTTCCAACCTGACAAAATGACCCCCAAAACCAAAAAATGTAAGCACTAAGCATTAAGGCTTTTCCAATAGCTTAGTAGCTGATTCAAACATTATTATTCCATATTAAGTAAAACCATACTTATTTCACACATAAAAAGTGAACTTTTATTTTTGCAATTCTTCAAAAAATGTTATCATTTGGTAAAACTAAACAGTATCTGACTAATCTAAAATTCGAGCTGAAAGATAGCATAACTTAAATTCTTAATTCACATTTAATAGTTCTCTTCTACAATGAAAACAAAAATGCAACTAAATAAACATAATTATAAAAGTTTAAAATTTATAATATCAAAAACATTACATACCGTTGAAGGCCTTGAGGATCCGAAGGCATCCAAGTTTTCCTCAAGGATCGTCTACGACCGGTCGAACCAAACCCGGTTTGAATCCCAACAAAGCCCATAACTTTATGCCTCTTCGGCCCATTGTTATCATCTCCACTACCTTTGTTCCAATTCCCAGTTCTATCCCAAAGAACGCGGACGGATCTCGGGTCGGAGCTCCGGCAACGGTAACCGGAGACACCTGAGTTAAGGAAAGAGGAGAGAGAGAAGAGGAAAAAGACGATGGCGACGACGAGCAGGGCGGAGATCAGGACCGTCGATCTGGAGCGCGTGACAGGCAGCGAACTGCGCGCTTGGAAGAATTTGGGAGACGATGGCATAACTGTTGATTTGGAAGGGAAAAGGGTTTGGTAGTGTGGGTTTAGAAAACAAAGGAAGGTTTCATTTGGAGTAGAAGACAAGTAAACCTTGGGAAGCAGAGACAGTGTTATTTAATTCCTTTTTTTGTTCGTAATTTTCAGTTTTTGTTTGATTTTGATGGTCTGCCGTTATTAGTCGTTATGGATTTCTTTGGGTTTTATGGGTTTCTGACGTTGGGTTCGGGTTCGGGTCAAATCTTTTCAATATGTTTTTGACTTTTTAGTTTTCCGGAAAGACTACATAAATGGTGATTAATGTGACAAATCATGCTTCATTTAGAAGTAAAGTAACTACCTAAAAATATTGCCCTTGTTGAAAAAATAATCTTCACATGAATCTGACAATCACCAGCTGTATAATTCAGAATAAAGCATGAAAATTCATCTCTTTTAACCCTTTTTCTTTCATGATCTTTGGGTCCTTGAGTATTTTTAATTTTTTTCTAATATTATTATTATCCTTTTCTGCTGCTGTAACTATTCTTAAAATTAGGTTTAAGATTGAAGTAACTGGAGTTGCAAAAAAAGGGAAAAAGCACAAGAGATTTTCCTAAAATTTACAATTTCATTTCATTGCTACTTAACATCCAAACTTCCTGTCTTTCTGCAGCTGTTCCTCTAAACAGACCTGTGTCTCATTATAAGTACACGAGGTCTTAACACTAGAAACTACATTTGAAGTTGACTGTTTGCAGGACACCTCTGAAAATTGTTCCTGCAAACTACTTTCTTGCCGCTCAACTACTTCTATATCTTTCTCTTTTACTACCTCCTCAGCTGTTTCACCACTATGGTTACATAACTTAACACTATCCGATGGCTGCACAGACTCCACTTTTGATTCAGTGCTAGCTTCATTGTCATGACAGCAACCATCGAGTTGGAGCGCAGACTTCATTTCTGCAGCAGGGCATTCTTGAGAAGTCCCGATGCTAAGCCTGTTTTCGAGCTCAGTCCCAACTTCTTTGGAGCAGCACTTGTTGTCGGAGCGCTGTGTAGCATCATCTATAGGCTGTCCCTCGATACTGATACCTGATCTAGTAGTTTCTGTAACTCTCAAGGCTGGTTTATCGCATGGCTCCTCTCCACCACCATCAGCGATTTCCCTTTTCCCATTGATTTCCAGTTCTTGCAGACTCTTGTCTCCTACAAGCTCAGTTTCTATCTTTGCACAGGCTTCATTAGCATCGTCATCAGAAGGCTGTACAGACTTGGCCAATTGATTTCCAACAGAAAGAATGTCTACATCAATTGATTCTTTTTGTCTAAAAGTTTCGGTTGAATTATCTTGATGTGAAGACAATGTAGCACAAGCTCCTGCATAACCATAATAATCAAATGTGTTTCCCAAGAAGTGAAAAGTTATGAACTTTAAAAGAAGATGAAGCTACCTGATTGTTCATCTGCTTTTTCAGATTGATACATGGGCTTCTTAAGCAATACTGTTCCTGGAAACACCATCAAGTTGATCTTATTAAGTGCTTTTCTTTCATCCTCCTCCACAGGCTTGAAGCCAAACCCCTTGGTCCACGTTTCCACTAAATTTGGAATGGCTGTTATCACAAGCTTTTCCACCTTGAATGAGATGAGCATCTGGAGGCAGCATTGGTTCAGAGGGTGAACAAAACAAAGAACATTAAGTCACAAATAGGATTAGTACAAAAAACCATTAAACTTTACGATGTTCAATTCCTATGAGAAACAACTTTTACTTAATAATAATTGAACAACTAAGCATACTACCAATACATGATACCTTTTCAATAACAGTCATAAGGCGTCGACACATTCCTTGACGCCGATACTTGCTGCAAGTTGCAATAAGAGGCATCTCTGCAACTGTTACCCCATGTATCCTGGACCAAATGACAGTAAGACTGAAAAATCAGGAATGTGGACAAAGTAGAAGGTTCCAAAAAGATTAAAATATCATGAAATTGGAAATGTGAGATATTTGCTTAATAAACCATGCTAGAGGAAGGAAATGCTAGCTTTAAACAAATTTAGAGATCTATGTATCCATACATGTCATGTGCTTATGGTGTCATGAAATTCAACAAGAGAATAATGATTCAAGCTAATAGAGCATGGAAAATAAATGCAGACTCCTCACCTCCATTTAGCACTATGTAAAATAGATGAGTTGATATAGTGATACATGTACATGGAAAATCCAAACCATAAATATTGAACGCAACAAAGATAAATATTCTCAAGAAGTTTTATCATGGCGAAAATCAACCCTAAACAACTCTTGCTATGGGTATTCTTTGGAAAGTTTTAACTTGCCAACAGTTACTTGAGCCCACAAACATACCCTCAATTGGTTTTGGAAGGTTATTGCTGCTATATAGACCAAGGGATAATGATTCATTACAAGAATACGAGTTGTTAAAGAAAATTATTTACACATCAAATACCTTTGGAGAATATCAATAGTACCTGATGGATGCTACAGATATCAGGACATCATCCTTCTCCAAGACAAGAGAGTAAAATCCAAAAAAATTGAGGCGTGCAAAATTCGACCTGATCATTTAAGAACAACAAAAGCAAGTGACTAAACCCTAGCAAGGAAGGACTCATTTGTATTCAATATGAAGAATAAATCTTCAGCAAATTTATCAAAAAGAACATGTGTCTCACCCCCAATTGTACAAGAGATGGGGTATCATATCTACCCCTGTTCTTGGATCAATCATAGACTGAAAGCATTCTTCCATGATAGTTAGCGCAACAGCCAGTTTTGAGTTGCATTCTGCCCTAAGAGCAAACCATTGAGCAGAGTGCACTTTTTGATCTTCTTGAATACATCTAAGAAGTGTCCAAGAAAAGCCATCACCAAGGTGATTGATCATCCCAAGACGAGAAGTAAGACCTGAGTGCACCTGCAGAAACCAGTGAACCATCAGAACTTAGAATGCAGATTATAACAGTAAAAGGGCAGTGATACGAATATTTGGGTTTTCAAAGTCTAAAACTTCAGTGAATGGATAAATATTGCTTTTTGTCTGGTCCTGTATCCTAAGTTTAAGAGAGAGATGATGTAGCCTTTGAAGAAACTTCATCGGAAAAAATCTTCAAATAGACTGATGTGCTGATTATTGAATTGAGCAGATTGTGTCTAAGTGGCGATTCTTTAGTCAATATAAAGATAGTCTATCAAAATAGTTGGGACCACAGTGAAATTCAAGTTGCCAGAATTCAATTAGCAAAGCTGCAATAACAGGATTATTATGTAGCTCATGGACTACAACCATAGTGCTGCTTTACACCTCTGCTTTCTTTTCATGGTGCAGTTAGGTCCAGGCAGCTCAACTTCGTCTTGCAACGGTATGAAGAAGAGGATATTCCATCCGACACCCACAAATTTGCTGATTTTAAATAAGCAGATATTCACAAACACAAGCCAGAAGAAGGGCATAGACTTGAACTCATGCACAAAGTACTAAAAGCATGTTATGTTAAATCCAACAGATTCTTTGCACATAATCAGAGTCAAGAAGTTTGAATCTCAAAAGTACCTCCTCGCAGCTTCCCCCACAAAACCAAGCTTCAGAAACCTTTTCTTCACAATGACTTTTATCATTCAGGCATGCCTTATGATCTGTTTAGAAACATTGTGATGAGCCAGAAAATTTTAGAGAAATGTCATCAAGAGAAGCATTGTTAACACAGATAAAAACATAACAGAAACAAACAAAAAAAAAGTAAAATGGTGAAATTGGCATTTCATGAAGCTACTACTTCAGGACCTGAAGGGAGATGAACAATTCCTAGTGATGATTATGATACAAAATGGAACAAACTAGACAGAATAGTTAGACATTGGGTCACTAATATTGGGCGATGACAAACAAGCTTAATCAACTGCACCTGGTGGATGTGATCTGCACTCAGTTAAAAAAACTCAGTGTTTCTCTAGTCTTGTGCATAGTTTGAAACGATATGAAACAGAAAAAGGAAGAAAAACCTACATTATTAACGGGTCAAATTGCAAGACCAACAAAAAGCTTAAAGTTAATAAAAACAATCAAGACCTGAAAAAAGGCATTATGAAGGTTTAACGCTCTCCAATTTGAACCAAGGCTATTACTTATGAGTCTAGTTCGAAGCTTTTCAGCCAATATACTTTTTATTACTTCGCTCATTCAGAAACCTAAAGCAAGACTTTAATGCAAGAAAAAAATGTTCCTCAAAAACAGTTAATAGTAGCCTCAAATAAACTGTAGGATGTTTAGTCCAGATCACATTATAAGCAACTGTGTCTTTATAACTAATCTAAATTATTCAGAGGAAGTATCATGATAAAGGAGGAAGAATTACATTTGTGCTCACACTGTTGACATTTAAATGCGTCAAACGAACTTGAAGCCTCTTTATCATCAACAAACTTCCCACATATCCAACAGGTGCAATTTGAGCAATACCAATTGCCCTCAGGTACTTCCTGGAAGCAAAGTAAATTAAAGCAAATGAACTAAACAGTTATTGAATTAAATAACCAATAATAAAGCAACATGCTTGGAAGAGAAAAAAAGGAAGAAAGAAATCAGACTGAGCTACATGAACACTAGAGCAGAGAAGCAAAATTAGTGAAGGTGCAAGTACAGGATGAGAAACTAAGGAGAATAATAAGAATGCATACCAGATACAGACCAAAAAAAAAAATTGAAGACCACTGCAAAGGAACAGAGAGCAGTAAAGGACAAACCTGCATGGACAGGCAAGCCAGATGAAAAGTAGAGGGGCAGTTGTCGCAGCAAATCAGTTCACCACCATCTCCACATATACCACAGGAATCATCATTTCGATCATTTTCATCAACTTCCACCTTCTGGGTCCCATTTTTTCTAGTCTTGTACTCGGCAGACCATGCTTTCAACTGACATAAAGTGAAAGCCTTACCAGATTCCATGAAAAGATTCAAGCAGGGACGGTTAAACTTATATCCAGCATGAACTCTAAACTCAGAAACTGATAACGCCCTGTTGCAACACTTGCAGGTAATTCCATCCCAGGAAACAATACCATCTTTAATGATAGTATCATCCTTGGGGTTCCGGTATTGAATGACATCATCCGGAGAAATGACCTTAGCTAGGATCAACCATGAGAGCACTGTTCTGGATCCTATATTATAGAACTTGATCTCATTAATATGCTTCCCTCCTTTACCTGTGCCTTGAGGGAGCAACTTGCAGCGACCCCTCTTGCTCTTGAGCTTGGTGCGAGCTTTTATTTTGGGGGCCTTCCGTTTAGATTTGGTAGAACCCAAGCTTAAGTCTTTGTTTCTTATTATTGCAGAAACCAACAGGTCATCATCTTGAATTCGGCATTTGGTTAATTTCTTTTGTCTGTTACTAGAACCATCACGATTTCCACAAATCCTCTTAAACTTTGAGCCTTTCTTCTCCACTTCATGTAGGCAAGAGCCAAGTGATGAGGACTTTTGTACGTTTTCTTTGGTTACAAAGGATTCTTGAGCCTCTTTAGAGTTTAATTCAGCCTGGCATTCATCAAAATTTTGCTGTTTGTTCCTATCAGGAGTGTAAGAACATGCAACACCACTTTGATATAATGCAGCCAATCTAATTTCAGATATCTTTCTAGATCTCCTGCGTGCCTTCTTTTTCAAAATAACATCTTGAGCAGAATTTTTATCATTTCTATCAAACTTCAGAGCTTCAGTGGATTTACTGAACTGATCCTGACCATCCCCAGACTGAAACAGGCTATCTCTAGGATAACTTGAATGGTCATCAAGGGTATACTGCGGAACATTTCCCACCTTGCCAGCATCTGGAGCTCCAGGTGTCTTCTCCTTTCCCTCCAGAGACTCAACCAATACATCTCCTGGAACCTCACTTGGAGTTTCTATATCACGTTCAGAAATTTGTTTATCAGAACTTGGAGAATTTTTGTTGCTATCTTGGTGAGGGGAAGCAGATTCAGAACCCTGAAGCATATCAGTAACATCTCCAGAAGCAACATGATACTTAAAACTACCTAGCTGGCCACAAGTGCTATCTGACCTGCAAGCTTGTGAAGAAGCCATATCCAGACCTTTGACCTTGCAAGCAAAGGTTTCTGACCTGTTGGCAGTATTTACTAAACATGTACCTACTTGGTCAGTCATATGAACAGACACACCTTTCAGATATTTCACTGCCTCACTATTGCCAGATAGCTCATCACAGTCATCACAACTCCTCTCAGAAGCTGTTAATGAGCTTTTAGCAGCCAGAGAAGAATCACAAAGCTGAGGTGGCAAATGGTCCTGAGAACAGGACTTTCCCATACTTACTTTTTTTCTCTCTGCCAAAACAGGATTATTTTTCTTGCTATTTCCAATAACTAAACTTCTTCCTGCTTTAACTTCATCTCCCTTTCTTAGTGAACCAATCTTCCTATTAATAAATACAACAGTTACAAAGGGATCTAATAGACTCCATTGCTGAGCCAATGCATTAGAAAGGTTTGGTTGGTTAACTTCTTTCTCAATATTCATCAGTGTATCTAATAGATCAGACCAGAATTGACTCATATCAGTCCATTTCCTGCCCTCATTTTCCAGCATACAGTTGTAGCTGTCAGCCAACAAAACCTCACCACAAGATCTCCAAACTTTAGGAAATTCACGAAACAGCCTCCCCTCAGGTGATACATAGATTGTATCCATATAAGTCCTACTGGCTCTTTTATGCTTCTCAATAGACCAGCCTGCTCCTTTGAGTATGTTAAAAACATGGCTCTGAAGAAGAGGACGGGGATCCTGCCGAGAGTCTGTTTCACCAGAATTATTAGATTTGTGCACTCCAGATCCACTAAGTTTTTCCTCAGCACACAAAGGAGACTCAAGCTTCTCCATGACTGTGGCAGAAGGACTTGAAACCACAAGCTTTGATGCAAAACTCTCCTGTGAGACAGGTGAAGCTATGGCTTTACCTACCACCACTTCTTTTCTAATACCTGTATCTAAGTCATGTATTCTAGACTTCTCACCATCCACATCTTCCATTTCATCACCTCTGTCCATCTCTACATGCTGCTTCAACAGATAGCAACTAGAAGTGACCCCCTGAGAAGATGATTCAACTAAATGGAGTTTAACCGTTTGAAAAACAGAATCTGTAGGTGTCATGGACAAGCCAGTAACATTATTGTTCTGCTGCAATGGTGCATTTAAAGCCTTTCCTTTTTCAGCTTTAGACCTTGAAACTTCACCATCGGAGAACTTCATTCGCTTGACACTTACATTTTGATCATCTCTCTCTGCAAGATCAAATCCTTCAGGAAAGCTCCCTGATGCAGACACCACACCACAGTTCTCATTTACTGCATTAGTACCCTCATATAGATTTTTTGAGCAAGACCGGCTTGTTACAGCTGAGTTTGCACTGTTAGAGCACAGCGACGTATCTGCATTCTTGCTAGGCTCACATTCAAAATTGATAACTCCAGTAACAAGACACCTTTTGCTTGTGCTGCCAGTAACATTTCCAAAGAAAACCTGCCTAAATATCCGGTGCTCATCCTCCGACCCATCAAAGCCATCATCTAGCAGATCTTCAATATTTGAACTGGAAGACATTTCTGCTAAATGCAGTCCCACTTTGCACAATCTGGGTCATAGCAATAAGATAATGCATTAGATATATCCCTCCTCAATAAATGTTTTATGGTTAACAAATGCAAGAGAGTAAAATAAAGACTTACGAAGAAGACAATTGCTATATGATGAATTGTTACTTAAACTTTAAAATCTAAGTTTGCATTGACTTCAGAAGAACATTGGATCACGCCACCCAATAGATTAATTATATTTGCATGCAAGACGAACAATTAACATGTATAGGATGTGGACCACAATATCAAGAAACCAACTACCTTAACATTAGTCGTTCCATGAAAAGGAGAGTTTGTCATAGATACGGTTAAATTATACCAAGAGAGCAAGGGTTTCCAATTTAATGCATACAAATAAATACAAAGTATAGTATACGTTAAAATCATCAAAATATAAGTTTATTACTTTATTAGTTTCCAAAACCAGGTTGTTATTCTCCACATCATGTGTAGCAAAGTAAAGCAAGAACAACCAGCAAATATTTTTGTCAAATATTAAAATTTAATGGGTTTGAACAGTTAATAGACATCCCTTCTATCTTTCTACAGATGCCAAATATAGAGTTTATGCTGACTAAATTAGGCTGCTGGAAATGCTACCATATTTCCGAAGACAAGATGCACAAAAAGAGCCTTCCAGTGATATTGACTTCAAAGACAGTTAGAAATGCATCCACCGTAATCTCATACCAGTTAACTTATACAGAAGATTATACCACTCAACCAATATCATTACAGTTAATATTCTATAATTACCGTTTCCTCCCCATTTTGGATACAGCAATGCCGTGCAATGCCTACCATTAATGCTCAACGTTTTGTATGGTAATTATTTGGTACAACTACTTAAACGATCTTTTAAGCTACGTAAACCATTCCATAAAAGGATTATTTAAAACTTTTCTCCTGTGTCATATGCATGCATTTGTGCCATACATAAGATTTTTTTTAAAAGATTAATTGTATCATTCAACTTTAGCCTTTTTCTTATATTTAGAGAAGAAAATTCAAACCCGCTCTTTGAGCGGGAAAAGGCATGCACCAACGGCTTCAGCCAAATGCTCGGGTTAGAATCAAACTTAACCTAAACATGCACTAATAATATTTATACTCGCAAAGTTCCAACAGATGGAGTACATTGACAAAGCGACAAAGTTCTGCTTTAACGACCCCGATGCCACCAAAGTTACCAATAGTTATTTGACAAAGGGTTCAACTCCAAATCTTTTACACTTTTCCTCTATTTTCATGCAATTTGCAAGCTAGGTATAACAGAAAATCAGAATATCGGATCTTTGCTGCCATTTTTATCCATGAATTTATGAAATTAGTGTTTTGGCCTACATTTCAAATCTGACAACTAAACTCCTATTCTCTGCTCAAGAAAAAACAAGCCCAGGTTCACGATAGAAATAGAAAACAAAGAAAATCAAGCTATCCATACTCTTGAATAAAAAAGGATTCCAAATTCATAACATAATCATTGATGACATGCAATTTGAACTCTAAACCAAGTCTGCATCTCCAGACTACTTTCCCCTACTAAAAACTAATAGCATCTATAGTACAGTACACACACTGAACCTTCAATACTTTATCCCCACCCCCACAGCATGGGAAAAAAACCAAAAAAAAAATTCATATCTATATGCAATATGCATGCCATTACCAGGGATTGCAGAGCACAGTAATGCATGAGTCAACAGAAACAAATAGTTGCAATGTTGAATTTATTGTATTTACTATTTTATAGGAGATGGAATTTTCAATTTCTCATCAAAATTAGGTACAGACATATATAATCTGAACCTTTAAAAGAACCAAACAAACCCTGAAAACCCAGAAAATTAGAAAAAAAAAGTTCAGGAAAAGGGCCCCCAGAAATACAAAATGAGATCAAAACCAAAAATATACCAGAACCCATAAAACCCAATCAAGATGCAGATCAAAACCCAGAAGCCACACAATCACAAAAACTCACATACATTCATCCAACGCCACCAGACACTCAAAACTTTCAAAAATTTTATCCAACATTACAAAAGAAAACCAATAAGGAGCTCACCTTTACAATGCATGTTCCGATCAACATGCAAGAGTAGATCAGGGAACAAACTTGAATTTAGGGTTCAAGAGCTGAAAAACCAAAATGGGTTTGTCTCAAAAAGAGAGAGAATCTTAACAGAAAGGTTTAAAAGGGAAGAGAAACGGGGTTTTTCTTCTTTCTTTTATCCTTTGGCTTCATATATATTATTATCAGCTTAAAAATACAAAGGACCAAAGCAAAGCCCCTCCAGTTTTAAAACTGAGAGGCTTTGAAAACCCCGAATAGTGCTCTTCAGTATAACAGATGGCAAATGTTAAAAAATAAAAAGGAAAAACACTCTTTCTCTTTCTCTCTCACTCTACACTCCTCCATGTGAGTGTATATGTCATGTTTTTTGTACCTCTCTCTCTCCACTTTTCCTTTCCCACTCTTTTATTTTTTTCTTAGTATTTTTCTTCTTACCTTTTATAAACCTTTTGATAGCTAAATAAAGGTGGTGCCAACAAAAAAAAAGCTAAATAAAGGGTTATATATATTATGGTAAGTAATGAAATATTGCCAAAAATACTGTGAATATGAAAATACTACCCATAAAAATCCATAATTTGCATGATTTTTCCTTTCTACTAGTAGTAAATAAGGTTAATCCATATAGTTTATCTACACAAAATATCATAAATTTGCTTTACGTTTTTACAAAACAAAAAAGTTGGCTCTCTCATAGTCAAAATTTTCAGTTCCCATTAAATATATTTATAATTTATAATATATTTTAAAAAATGATTAAATTACAGTGTCAAATCAATATCAATAATATATTAGTAATAAATAAAGGAAATGAAGAAATCCACTAATGAATATATGCCATAGTGGGTTTGGTTTTTATTTCTTTAATAATGATTTCTTGGTAGTGTTTATGTTAAATTCCAAAGCTGTGGACCTTTTATATGCAAAATAAATACAAGAGTTAAGATTGTTATTCCATGTTTTGAGGGATTTACTGTTGAATAAAACAGAACAATAAACCTACTTAAAAGGATTTTAATTTTACTTAATTGAATGTGTACTTAACTAATTGAATTAAATTTGGCCAAAAAAAACTAATTGGATTAAATGTTTGGTGTCTAATAATTTAATGTTTATTCTCTTAGTAATATTGTTCTTATATATATATTATTATTATTATTATGTTAAGATTTTAACGTGTACCTTGCGAAATTGAATTGCTTAATTAGGAATTTTGCCATTTTTGCGTACTTAACATTGTTGCCTTTTTTGAATTGCTTAAATCAAAAACGTTGTTATTAGCGTACAACATTCCATAAGACATGAAATCTAAAGATACAATAGTGAACGTATGGATAATTACCTTATATCCATTAATTAATGTTAATACATGAAGTAAGTGAAATTTCTAAAAATAGATTTTCTTACATAATTAGTAGTACTACACTGGTCACTCAGTAATACACAAGCGAAGATATAAAATGTGAAATCAATAATGGGGTAAATACTAAGAAACAAAACAAAATGGAAAGACGCCTTTGCTTTTGAAAAAAAAAAAATGGAAAGACAGAAGAGTTAAAAAGTTGAGGACTTTTTAAAGGTGAAGACTTGAACTTGAAAGTGTTGAGTACTTCGTATTTTGTTATCCAATCATAAGATAAGACCAAAATTTAAGTCAAATGGGTGAATCTTGGGGAAATGTGGGTATTCAAATATGAGAGTTTTTTTTTTTTTCTATTTCCATTCAAATATGAGAGTTGGAACATTAATTAATTAAATGAAGTACTAAAACAGTGCTTCGAAGGTTACTACATAGTTATAAGTCATTAGAGTTCTCACTGCATCCTAATTTTGCATATTTTTTGACTTTAAGAATTGCATGCTCATGTAGCAAAATAGAAAGTTGTGCATGCTTTTGAATTTTGATCCTATTTTGCTTTTTTTTTTTTGGTGAAAACCATTGTTTTTAAAATCGGGCCGCCACTAGAATCGGCGGTGGTTCCGGTCGGCGGTTTGACCGGTCCGACCGGTTCAACCGCCGGTCCAGTTTGATAAGTGCATTTTATGGAAATTGTTGGTATTTTACCTTTTAAATATTATATAAGGTATATACATGTCACATAAAAGCATTTGGTGCAGTGGCTTAAGTGTGTTTTTTGTTACCCACAAGGTTGGGTTCAAAACTCACCACCTTCAAAAAAAATTTCCAAATTTTCTCCACTATCAAATCGGTTTTATCCGGTCAGAACCCGGTCCAACCGCTGGTCCAACCGGTTTTTGCCCGGTTGTTGACCATGTTGACTAACCGCGGTTCCCACCCCTTTAAGGACCGGACATGCCGGCGGTTCCCGGTTAAACCGGTCCGGTCCGGTTTTCAAAACAATAGTGAAAACCCTATTTTGCTTTTCAACTAATTATTATTATAGTTATTTCTATTTCATGCATATGTATAGTTGATATATAGACTTTTAAGTCTGAACATTTGTTTATAGTATAAACTTTATACCATCATATATAATCAAATTTTCTCGAGGTCTTAAGTCATCATGTATAAACTTTGAAGCGTGAAAGATTTATTATTATTAGTGCTCTAAAAATAGATGGAATTCCAAATTAACCAAGGAAAAAGAACCTCATATTTTAGTAAATGGATTAACTAATGTGGGTAATTCTTAGTATGTAACTACTATGTATGATATAAAAAATAAAGCAATCCAAACTCCTAAGTCAAGAGCCTTTCATCAAAACTCAAAACCAAAAGATTGTAATCAAGAAAGGAGTAGATGTGATCTCCAAAATCAGTGCACTTCAAGGGAGAATAGTGATTCAAGAGAGAAAGAACCAGTGGGTCAGATTATGATTGATATAGAGATTCAGATGTCAAGTGGTGACAATCTCTCAGGGGATCGGAAAGCTCCTGCATAAGCCAAGAAGCATGTCAAGATGTGCTTGAAAATAGTTCACTGGATGACCCAGATGTTGTTTCTAAGAGCGCCACTCTTATCTTCAAGACAGAGTGTAGAGAACAAGCTCGGAGCAAAGGTAAGAAATACTTGTTTCTGGTGAAGAGCAGACATCATTTTCAACCTCTGAACATACATGGAAAAATTTGAGCTGAATGGTGCGAAAAAGAATTGTGAAGCTGCAAAGAAAAGAGTTTCACCAAAAGTCCGCGGTATAAGGAAAAGAATCAAACCTAAGAGACTTGATGTGCATCTCGGGAAAAGAAATTCGAGTTGTGACCTAGGCTCAACCTTTGTTTTAAGGAATTCGGACAAAAAAAGAATTAAGTTGGAAGAGTATTTCGAGCACGTGAAGGGTCAAACAAGCATTGTTAAGGTATGAATGGTTTTCTCGACGGAGTGTTTCTGGTGATCATATTGAATCATTGCTTTACAAGCCTTCACTTCAGGGCCTTCCCCGTTCCAAGAACAGAGAATATCCTTCCATCTATTTGTTTGTTGCTTTGGGCTTCATGCTGTTGATGATAGTTTGTTATCTTTTTACTGTTTTTGGTTTTATATGCATATGTACTAACCCCTTTTATTAATGAGAATCATTGGCTTGATATAAAAATAAAATAAAATAAAATAAAGCAATCAATAATGAACTACTCTTAAGTCTTACCTATTAAGATAACACTTTTTTTTTTTTAAAAAAAGATGACACCTTATGATCTACCTGATTTTTTTTGGTTAATTTAAAATCTCTAATCATGTTTCCATATCAAATTTCATTTTTTGGGTGATGAATATCAAATACTATTGAATTGCTAATTGGAGAGCATATTTGAGATTTTTTTAATATATAGTCTTTTTTGCTCAAACAAGAAAATATAATGATCATGATTAAATGCAAGAATTCAACAATATTATTTATTGGAAAAAAATTATGGAGTATTATTAGTTCTGACTAGAAAAAGCTGTTATAAAAAAAAAGAAAAAAAAGTTGCCAAAAAAAAAGAAAAAAAGAAAGAAAAGAAAAGGGTCCGGTGACGTGGCAAAATCAAAACCGGTCATCATAATGATCTCATCCTTTGCCGCCATAGCTGAAACCAAGCCCCAAGGTGGCAAGGTCCATGAACAGAGAGAGCCGAGCCGACCTGATCTCTCTAGAAGAGTAAAAATTGGAAAAAACCGAAAAGACCCCCAAACAGAATGGCGTTATTACAATTACGCCACTTAACTCCTCACTCTCTTCCTCTCAGTTTCACTTCCAAACTCCACCATTTCCGTTGCTCTCCTCTCAAATTCCCTCGCGTCTCTTTCTCCGCTTCTGCTTCTGCTTCAACCACCATGGCTAAGCAAGTAAATGCAATAGAAAATAGATTTTTTTTTTCTCTCAAAAATTTTGTGTGTGATTTTCTTGACTTTTGCTTTGTTCAATTTTTTAGGTTTTGGTTCCGATTGCGAACGGGACGGAGCCAATGGAAGCTGTGATTACGATCGACGTTTTAAGGAGATCGGGAGCTGACGTCACGGTGGCTTCCGTAGAAAAAGAGCTTCGCGTCGACGCTTGCCACGGTGTTAAGATTGATGCTGATGCTCTCATCGCTGATTGTACTAAGGACACCGTTTTTGACCTCATCGCTCTTCCTGTAAGTCTATTTCATTTCGTTTTCCTACCTCCGTTCTTCAGATTTTGCTGTTTGAGTAAAATACACAAATTTTCGTGTTTTTTATTTATGCTCGAATATGAACCTTTTTTGTATTGATATTGTTGGTATTAGGGAGGCATGCCAGGTGCGACAAACCTTAAAAATTGTGGAGTTCTTGAAACTGTTGCGAAGAAGCAGGCTGAGGACGGGCGGTTTTATGCTGCCGTTTGTGCTTCACCTGCCGTTGCGCTTGGTTCATGGGGTCTGTTGAAGGGACTGAAAGTGAGTAGTAATTGATAAGTTGTTAGTTATTTTTTGACATCATATTTCTCTATTGTTGAGATTTTCTTATTCTGTATGATGTTGCATGATTGAACAATTTGAATTCTTGATTATCGGGATTGTATACGACAGGCTACTTGTTACCCATCATTTATGGAGCAATTGACATCTTGTGCAACAGCTGTTGAATCAAGGGTTCAACAGGATGGCAACGTTGTGACAAGTCGTGGACCTGGCACTACCATGGAGTTTGCTGTAACACTAGTTGAGCTATTGTATGGCAAAGAGAAAGCCAATGAAGTTTCAGGGCCATTGGTATGCACACTTATTCTCAGTGGTTAATTGGAAGCTCAGTAAAATGATTACATTGCTTACTAAATGGAACTGATTATCTTCAGGTGATGCGTCCTAAGCATGGTGACGAGTATACAATCACTGAGATCAACCCTGTGGATTGGAAATGCAATAATAACCCTCAGGTGAGTTTTTGGCATTAGTTTGTTGTTTTTGTTTTATCGAACTTCTAAATCATATTTGATGCACTAATCTCTATTCTGAAGTTTGTCTTAATATACATTTCTAGTATTTGGTTAATGCTGGATCTTGGTGCTCGCCCCATTAATATCTTAAGAGTTCTAATCCATGATTCTACAGAGTTTCAATAGCAGCAACAATCCAACTAGCTAGTGAGTTGCAGATAGACTAGTACAGGGTAAAAATAGAGTCGCCTGAAGTTGAAAAACAGTAGATCCTAGGCATCTGAGTTAGGGATCTAAGTTTCACATGTGAGGTGATGACTTGCATCTTGTACTTTGTATAGTCTTCTTTACTTCTTTGCTTTAAAAAGTAACGATAACACTTGCTCTCGATGTCTGGCCGCTTTTAGTTACTGTTCTTCCTATTTTGAATCAAGTGTGCATCGCAGGTACTACGCCTAGGCACTCCTATCAAATACTTTATGAATATGACCCAAAATTGTGTCTCAAACTTTTACTTGGTCAAAAAACAATTGAAGTGCTCAGAGAACCTCAGACAAGCAGCCTTGGGATTGTGAATATGGTCTTAAATCTGTAGGTTCAGGATATATATTAAACTCAGAATAGGTTGCCCAGACTTGATACCATTAGCTGCACTCTTGATCTTGTTGTAGCCCTTTCTCCTCTTTCAGCTTTCTTATACCGTAGTTGAATCAAAATGTGGGTTACTGTTGATGTGATGAACTACTTTTTGTTGCCCACTATCGTTCTGTGCAATCAGTTGCAAGTTCATTCAGATATTCAGTTTCAAATGTTCTGATATTGAAATTCATCTACGTTGTTGTACAATGATACCAAGTTGTGGGGTTCTTTTTCACAATAAAAGTTGTATTTTATTAATTTTTCAGATCCTTGTACCAATTGCTGATGGTTCAGAAGAAATGGAAGCTGTTATGATCATTGATATTCTGCGTCGAGCCAAGGCAAATGTTGTGGTGGCCTCTGTTGGTGATAGTCTTGAAATTCTGGCTTCTCGGAAAGTAAAATTAGTGGCAGATATGCTTCTAGATGAGGCTGCGAGACTTTCATATGACCTAATAGTCTTGCCGGTATGTTAGAATTCTGGTGTGTTGGTTCCTTAGTCCCTCTAACTTTTTCTTCCTTTGCTGAATATATTTTAAAATTTGTCTTGCTTTCAGGGTGGACTTGGTGGTGCCCAAGCATTTGCTAGCTCAGATAAGCTGGTGAACTTGCTAAAGAAGCAGGCAGAGTCAAACAAGCCATATGGAGCTATATGTGCATCTCCAGCTTTGGTCTTGGAGCCCCATGGCTTACTCAAGGTATAATTTTGGTCATTTTACTAATTGATGTCCTGAAAGTAAAATTTTCATGAAAAAAACAATTGGTGCTGACTTACTGGACTATTCATGTATTTGAAGCTAATTTACTTCTTACACCTGAGTATATATCATGAAGTAAACTATGAAGTCAGTGTTTGAAAAACCATAATCTTCTGTTGCTTCTTGAAAGTCTCTGCCTTCCTGGAGACTTGATTGAATAATTCTCATATTTTTGCCTTCGCCCTTTCAATCGAGTTACTTTGCTAATCTTAAAATGTACATGTCTTGAGTTTGTGTGCAACAGTTGTAACTATTATATTATATATTGGTTTCAAACTTATGGATCCCGAATTAAAAGAAGTTAGTACATAAGGCTTCAGAAAATTTCTGCATTCTCGGATCTTTAACGGTTGTTTTCTGCTATGGTCTACAGGGCAAAAAGGCCACAGCATTCCCTGCGATGTGCAACAAGCTGTCAGACCAGAGCTTCATCGACAACAGAGTTGTGGTTGATGGCAACCTTATTACAAGCAGGGGCCCTGGAACTTCCATGGAGTTTTCACTAGGAATTGTAGAGAAGTTTTTCGGACGCCAGAAAGCTTTAGAGCTAGCAAAAGTAATGCTTGTTGTAAACTAATAGAGCTAGTTTGAATGTTTGTCCTCGGTCCGTGCTATCCTCTAATATACAGTATCTGCCATGAGAAGATACAGATGAAGGTGAATTTGCATTTGAATATGAATTCACTCTGCGGTTATGTACAACAGTTTGTTAAATAAATAAATGAGCTTCTGAACAGTTGGAACAACAAGAACACGGCCGTTGATAAGTGGTATCTTAACAAGCTTTCAAGTATTGAATATTTCTCTTTTGCAAATTTTCTCAGGTTTACCGGGAAAAAGTGGTCTAAATGAGGTAAGCTGGAAGAAATTCCAAGTCATAAATGAACACGTGAAGCTGTCTTATCTTATCTTTCCAATAGAGAAAAATTGGATATTCCATTTCAGACGTCGCAAAGCAAGCTGACCGGTCAGAGAGAAAAATGCATGCAATAATAATAATCAATCTTAAAGTGGGACTTACTAATTTTAATTCGTCATTAAAGTCTAAATCTAATTGGCTACTAACCTTTAATTCTATTTTTAATTAATTTGAGGCGTAGAATTTCCATGCAACAAAGTTAAATTTGAAGAATATAGTAGCAGCAAATTACCTGATCAAAGAACAGTCAATAAAAATCCTACACTAATCTTCCATGTTTTATGTGTGCGCTCTAATTAGTAATACTAGTATTTACATAATTTAATACTGGTGCGTTTTAAAAAAATCAATTTTGGGTTTCTTTAAGAGAAAATATACTTTTATGGCAAATTTGAAAATGTTAGGTCCATTCTGGTTCACGAGTTGACTTTTTAAAAGGAAATACTACTAAAAGATTACAAAGTTATTGATTTAAAGTTTTTTTTTGGCAATATATTGATTTAAAGTTTAACACCTTGTTTTTAAAGAGCTATTTGCTTTTCTTAATTAATAAAAAATATCAAATCTTAATTTACAAATAAAAGATGCCCCAAAGTTTGCTTACATTAGAAATAGGAAAGTGAGAACTGAGAACAAAGCTACGTTATCCTTTTGCATTTGAGTTGTAAGTTGAAGACATATATATATTTAATAATTAGTGATCAATACTGTGGAAATCCTATAAAGTCTTGATTGAAAAGTATCTTAATCTTCTTAATTATTAAAGATATATTAAACAGTTCAAATAATACAAAAGTGAAATATTGAAATATTCTATTTTGAGAAGGAAAAGGCCTAATTTTGACTTAATCCAAAAAAAAAAGGGCCTAGTTTTGACTTTTCAAAATTCCCAACTCAAACTTTTCTTGCATTTCCGCCAAAAAATTTTTTTTTTCTTGCATTCACGTGTGAATTGTAATAAAAATTCCTTTTCATACAAATTATGACGTCAAAAATCCGAATCAACGTTGAAGTTAGACGTCAAAAATTAAAAATACTTTAAAATTTCCCATTAAAACTTAAAACATATATAAAATGACGTTAAAATTTTCAGAGAACTATCAATCTTTTAGGGACGAAATGGATATTATGTAAGAACTTGGGGAGGTATTCCGAAATAAATTTTAAATTGTTATAATTTGGCCTTTCGTCAGTACAATTATCAACGTCCGGTTGAAAGACTTGAGGAAGACCAACAACATTAGCTGCTCAGCTCTATCATTACTTACAGGAATCGAAAGTTTTCCGAATCTTTGTTGCAGCTTGGTGAAGGCATCTAAGGTAAGTTTCCAAATTTGGGTTTTGTTTGGTAGCCAAGAAAATATTAAAAATTGAAATAGAAAAGGAAAAGAAAAGAGTGAATTATGCTAGATCTTTTTATTTCTGTTGAGTTTGCTTGAATATACTAAAAAAGTTGCTTACAGCTTTAGATCAATTTGGACGTTTGGTCTTCCTGTCCATTTGATTTTCATGTTTCCTTTGATTCTTTGTGATACAAAAGAATGGTTAAGATTCAAGTTTCTCGTCTGTTCTTCGCAAAAACACTTGAAGGAAATGTTTGGTTTCTTCAGTCTTCGGTTCTGTTTTTTTTTGGGCACGAATCTTCGGTTCTGTTATTTATTCTAATTTTTATAGTGTTTTAGCTTTAAACTCTGATGGAAGGTTGGGGTAGTTAGTCGTTTCCAGTTTGTGTAGTGAAAGATTTTACATCATTAAATGGTTTCCTTTTATATATCTCTGTTGGATAGTTATAACTGTTGTAGATGTAATTATAATTTCTTGATGTAATTAAAAGTTGTGGAGAATTTACAAATCTTTTCCAGTTTTCCTGCTTCGGAGGAGATGGGGAAGGGGGTTGAACTCCCGGGGACTTCCTCGGAGATCTTCAAGTCTTCCCCTACCTTTCAAGCAAATTTGGTATTTTTTCTGATATTATTAGGCAAAACGCATTTGGAACTTTAACTGTGAACTTTTTTGATATAATTGCACTCATTACCCTCTTTTGGTTTGCCTGAGCTGTTTTTTCAACTAAATCTTTATAATCACCCAGTCACTTGAGTTTCATATTCTTTAATATCCTAATGATGGACTATCTCTGGCCTACTATCTAATTCCAACCAAATCTCCGCAGGCATTGTTTCTTTTCGTTCAATAATTTGTGAAATTTAGGCTTGTCGAGTATGGCTTTTGTGTCTTCTTCTGTATCCCTCTAATTCCGTGCTGTTTAGTCACATTTGACTCTCTTTTCCTGCATTAACTCTTACAACTCATGTATCTTTCTCTTCACTTCTTACGTAAACTGGTCACTTGGTGATGCTAATTCAAATTGTGAAGCTATTAAGTTCTCTAACAGTTAATGCAACTTCATAATTAGGCTGTCTCTATCTTGGCTAACCAGATTCTTGCTAAAGGTGTAGTTGTACTGTGGATCCTGTCTGTGTTTGAGTCCTTTAATAACAATGCAAATGTTTTACCTTTTTATTTCCCAACATACTCATTAATCGTCTGCAAGCATAAATTATCTGCCTTGATGCTTTTAGGAATCTAATCCGTCGAAAGGTCATGTTGATCTTAAGATGGAGCTTATAAAAAGTCCTTGGGTTCATAGTGTAAGATGGAGCTTATAACATTGCAAATGTCTGCAAGCATCTTAAGATGGAGCTTATAAAAAGTCCTTTATCTGCCTTGTTTTGCTAGAGACGTGGGTTTAAGATGCTAAACTAGTGCTGCCTAGGTTCCCTGTAGGTTTGAATCTTTATGTAGTACCTTGAATAGCAGAGAATGAACGTGAAAGTGAGGTTCATAGTGTAGGAATCCTTTAATGATTAGATAAATATATCCAAAGGAAACAACATAATCTTTTTGATAGGCTTATAGATGATGACTCTTATTTGATGCTTTCAAGTTGCTGGACAGGGTTTTCATTTGAGCTAATCAGCAGCTGGTGATGACTTGTTTCTCATTTTTATTTTCGAAAAAGAAAGCAGGTTTGCCACCTGAACATTCACCAGAAATCGATGAAGGTATCTTTCTAACTTGACTTGGTGTTCTGTTGCATTTGGAGTTTAGAATTCCTTATAAGGTCTGACTTCATTTAAAATCTTCTGCTGCCTCACTGCTAAAACCTGCTCCCATCCTTGAAAATGCTTCCTTCTGTTCTGTTATGTGCTTGCAAAGTTCCTAACATCTGTTCATTGGTGCAGAGGTTTCAGGTATTCAGAACACTAAACTGTTTACTTACAGAGAACTGAAAATGGCAACTGGAAATTTTCATTTTTCCAATAAAATTGGAGAGGGAGGTTTTGGTGCTGTCTACAAGGTGATTGCAGATACTTTTCTTTCCTTCACAATCATTTTGAAAGAATTCCTGAATACTTGCATATAAAAGCCTGCTTTATTATTTTAACATCCAATCCTAACTTCTCACCAATCAATAAATCATTACTTTAATACACAGGGAACTTTCAGAGACGGTACCATGGCTGCTATAAAGGTGCTATCAGCTGACTCAAGGCAAGGGGTGAGAGAGTTCTTGACAGAAATAAATGTGATTGCAGAAATAGAGCATGAGAACCTGGTTGAGTTGTGTGGTTGTTGCGTGGAAGGAAACCACAGAATTTTGGTCTATGGCTATCTTGAGAATAACAGCCTTGCACAAACGCTTCTTGGTAATTACTATGATTTTTATTTGTGTTTATTAACTGCTTGAACAATAATAACATAAGGCCTCTATACCATTTAGGCGGAGGCCATAGCAGTATGCAATTCAGTTGGCAAGCAAGACGTAACATTTGCATAGGTGTGGCAAAGGGGCTTGCTTTTCTTCACGAGGAAGTTCGCCCTCATATTATTCACAGAGACATCAAAGCAAGCAATATCCTCCTTGACAAAAATCTCATGCCCAAAATTTCAGATTTTGGTCTAGCAAAGCTCTTTCCAGACAACTTGACTCATATTAGTACACGTGTTGCTGGAACAACGTAAGTTCCTTAATTGCTGTCTATACTCGTGTTCCATCTCTTACTCTTAGTAAAGGGACTCATAGTATGGGTTATATGAAGTATTAATCAGAAATAGTTTTGGTATAATCTTCTAGAAAGTTATTTGAACAGTTTTGGTCTAGGAGATTACGGTTTTCAAAGTGTGGCTTTCCCTGATGTTTCTAACAGGTCTTCTGCTTTACAAGATAGGTTGTTTGTAAATGCTCTTTATTGTTTTTAATCTGTCTTGTGTGGGGGTTGTTTGTATTTGCTCTTTTGTTTCAATTATCTAACAATCTACCTAATTTGTGTGTATTTTTATGTGGTTTATGTAGAGGTTATCTAGCACCTGAGTATGCTATAAGAGGTCAGTTGACACGCAAAGCAGATATATACAGTTTTGGTGTTTTGCTATTGGAAATTGTTAGTGGTAGAAGCAACACAAACAGAAGATTACCTCTGGCAGAGCAATATCTTCTTGAAAGGGTATGAATTTCCTCTATGTTTTGATCTTTTGTAGCCCTTCACTTCAAGAGTCATTTGAGTCATTATTATTTTCCACGTTACTCATTGCTTGAATAGTCTTTTCATGCAAGAGATACCCTGAGAGATAAATGGTCCTACCATTTTTAGCTAAAACCATGCGGTTTCTCATCACATTTTTACAACTTTATTTTTTATGTTCCATATAGTTATGGTCTCTCTCAGTCAACTTTTGTGCTGTCTTGTTGTGTCCTCTGAGATTCATCTGTTTCAATTTGGTTCTTTGGTGTTAGATTAAGATTTTGAAACTCCTTTGCTAAGTGCATTTACAACTGCAGGCATGGGACCTGTATGAGCGGGGAGAACTAGCTGAATTGGTTGATACATCTATGAATGGAGACTATAATGTAGAAGAGTGTCAGAAATTCCTAACGATTGGCTTACTGTGCACCCAAGACATGCC
Organism: Corchorus olitorius; assembly: GCA_001974825.2. Classification (NCBI taxonomy): domain Eukaryota; kingdom Viridiplantae; phylum Streptophyta; class Magnoliopsida; order Malvales; family Malvaceae; genus Corchorus; species Corchorus olitorius. The sequence goes on from AWUE01016365.1 coordinate 67,622, forward strand.
AAAGCTCCGACCATCCATGTCTGAAGTGGTTAAGATGCTAACAGGCGAGACAGCTGTGGATGGTCAGAATATATCAAGACCTGGCCTGCTATCGGAGTTCATGAGCCTCAGAGGCCCAAAAGATAAGTCTGACATGGCTTCTGAAGGCACAGGCAGAGAGGCAAATACATCTTCATCGTCGGAAAATATTACCACATCATATGCTACAATGACATTCAATTCAATATTCGACCGAAGCAATTAGGTCAGTGTAGATTATTTTGCTATCCTTTGGCTAGTTTTCTGAATTTTTCTTCCCCTGGTTTTTTCCAAGTAAACATCAGGGCTTTTGGAATATGCTGGCCAAAAACTATAACTCGGTCATCTTTTCTGGTTGTGAGAGTAGCAATGATGTAAATTTATGTAAATTATAACCAACTGGTCATTTATATTATGATTCTTTTTAAAGTCCATAGAGTGATGTTAAAAGGCAAAAGAGCCAAGTACTGTAAAGCCAGAGTGTTTGCGAGCAATGCCGTGTAAGATAAAAGTGAGTGAACTTTTCTTTGCTCACAATGCTTCTTTTTCCTCTTTATAAACCGAATGATCTGATGTATTTTCCTTATTCTTTGCATTTTATAACATCTTTTCATGTTTGAGTTGCTGCTGTTCTTTAGTTTGCTTCAATCATACTTGCAACAATAAGGCTATTGTAATTCTGAAAAAGCAACAAAAAAAAAAGTAAAAGCCTCGGATTCATGTATTGATCTATAACAATGAATATGTTGGCAATTTTACATATTTATACTTTGAATAACTATCTTCTACAATCCCTTTCGAAATGAAAGTGATAAATATAATAAATAATGATAACAATTTGACAAAAAAGGAAAGGAAAAGTTGTTTAGTTTCTTGCTCTGTAACATCTATACCATAAAATTAATAGACAAAGCACTCTGTACCCAATTATGAAGCTCAACATGACAGCTAAGTTGCTCCATTTCTGTGAATCTTTGAGGTCTTGCTGTCTTAAGAACCAACTTCCAAACAAATTACACTCTCCATTCTCAAACTCCAAGCACCTGCTTTGCCCTTGTTTCCCTCCATATTCATTGATCATAAAGCACTCAAATGGGTACTTAAACAAACTCAAATAATGCATAAAAACCCAGTAATTTGGTATCTTATCTTTAGCAATAAAATACCCAGAAAACAGGAAGAAAGACCCCATTAAGCCAGCAATGATTGAGTTCCCCATGATGAAGTTTGGCACCAAAGCACTAAAACATGCCACAAATGAATTGGACATCAAAAGTACCATCCAAACCACCAGAGAGAAGTAAAGAAACCCATAAATGTCCCTTCTCAATCCAACTAGCCAATAAACCGGTGAAGTAAAGAGGATTCCAACCATCAGAAGAAAAGGAAGGAAAACTATGGTGTTGGCTAGGACATAAGAAGAAACTCTGTAAGCTCCTCTTGAAGTTTCCCTCATTAGAATTCTTCTTTCTTGCAAGAAAATTGGCAGGCCTTCAGTTGTGGAAGATAGCAGGAAAGTGAGGGTGAAGGCAAAAAACCCTGTTTGAGTCTGTAAAGCAATCCTTCCTTTGTCATTCCCAACATTGAAATATATTGTTCCTAGTACAAAACCAGCTACCAAGGCTTGGATGACTCTTGTTGCAAAGAGTTGCTTGGTTCTGAATATGTTGCTACAAAATCTTTGCCCTAATATCAAAACCTCCTCCATCCGCGAATTCGGGTAGAAGTGAAGCTTTCTTTCAATATGAATGGGGCTTCTCGTCGTTCTACAATCTTCATGGCTTATGTTACTTAATAATTGTTGATTTGGTGAGGCCAAACTTTCTATAACATCGATGGCGAATTCTAGGACATTGACACGACGTGGGATTCGATGATCAGCAAACTTTAGCCTTTCTTCCAGAAGACTCAATGATCCATTATGAACAACAAATCCATTTGAGAGCAAAACAATACGATCAAACAGCTCGAGGATACGAAAACCGGGTTGGTGGATGGTTAAAACAATAGTTTTACCTTGATTAACTGCCATGGATTTTAGCAGAGTCACTACATGAAGAGCTGAAGCAGAATCCAACCCTGAAGTTGGTTCATCAATCAAGATAACAGCAGGATCATGAACTAAATCAACTCCAATAGAAACTCTGCGCCTTTCGCCACCAGAAATTCCATTGTTTGATCCTCCACCAATCCTGGAACCTGCTATATGCTCCAATCCAAGCTCTTTTAGAAGCCCTTTGACTCTGGAACTTGCCTCTTTTCTTCCTCCTGGTAGCCTCAAAAGTGCACTATACATGAGTGTTTCTTCAACTGTAAGCAATGGAAATAGAGCATCATCTTGAGTAACATAACCTGAAACTCTCCGAAAATGTTTGACATCAATAGGCCTTCCATTGACAAGAACTTCCCCTGATGACACTTTACAAGGTGGGATTCTTCCTGCTAGAATCTCTAGCAGTGTAGTTTTTCCTGCTCCACTTGGTCCTGCTATTGCTGTAATCTCTCCAGGCCTTGCTTCACAATTCACACCCTTTAAAATGAACTTGGGGTCTCTATTTGCATCAATCAAGCCACAAAATATCCATTTGCACTCTTCAAACCAGCAGCTTAACTTGTAGGACAAATTCTTTGTTTCTAATCTGTATGGAGCTTTCCGGCCACCGGAAACCGGTGACTTCACAGGCAATTCCATTGAGAGAAATCACAAGGGTGGAATAATGTTGTGAGAAGGAAAACAGGATTGTGTGAGGTTATGTGAAGAAAGAAGATAAAAAGGAGATGAGCTAACACACCAAATTGGTTATCATTGTGACAAGAAAAAGCAAGAAATAAATGAATAGTTTAGAAGTTTTTGCATGCATGTGGATTTAGCCACTTTGGTGCATTGGGCTTTGCTTGACTTTATTTTTGGTTCTTTCTCTAAAAGAAAAGGAGTTTTGGTGAGGTTTTGATGAATAAGATAGGAGTTTTTACAAGAAACCCAAAGAAAGACACCAAGAACAAAAGAAAGCAAAGAAATGAAAACATTAATCTCTTTGGCTAAATGAAGGTTTTCAGGTGAGCTAATATATTGACTGTCATGGGGGTTAGTGTTGGTGGCCTCACCCCATCTTCCCATACTTTGACAGCTAAATTAAGGTTGGTGGGAGAAAGCCAAGAGAATTGGTTATCTTTAGAAATTTCAATTTGTGAATTCAATGAAACTATACAATCAATCCCAATTTTGGTAATCAGATTTGAGCTTTAATCAAATTAATAAACCCAATCTTCTCTTTGTATCTGAACATGAAATCTAAATTCCAAGGTAAGTGTTGATCCGGTTATGTTTATCAAACCAAGCTAAGCTAATATCATCATTATAGTTTCTTTTGACTTGAAAGAAATAGATTATTGAATGCTTTGAGTTTCAAATTATTCACCACTATAATATTTAATCCCATATTTGGGATATTCTTAGTGCAATATGTCACATATTAACTTAAGCCTAAACTTGCAAGACTGTATAAAAGGGTTGGTATCAAAATTTAATACTCCACATCTCCCATCAAAGTTTTATAAGTGTAAGCTAAAAACTACTAGTACTAGTATAATCAAAGACGAGAGGGTTTAGGATAATACTACTTTTACTAGCCCTTGATAAAATTAGATAGGAAATCCATACTATTTAGTACTAATCAGAGTGACTTAATTTCAAAAAAAAAAATTTTCGGTTGGATGTAACTTTAATTTTTAGAATACTTGAATTCAAAATTTTTTTTTTGAGAATACTTTTACTTAAACTCACTTTTTCCTTTTTTTTTTTAATTTAATGATTATGATGCCCAAAAGATATGTAAATAAATAAATAAAAAAAATAAAAAATCTCATGCCATTTTACTAAAAGAGCCCCACCAGATGTCAAGATTTCCCTTTCTGTTTCTATAAAACCCTTCGAAAAACCCTCATCACATTTTTCCACTGTTTCCTTGCAGCAGTCGCACTCTTCAGCATTTCCCAGCCTCCCAATGGCGACCCAATCCCTCTCTCGCTCTCTTTTCTCAAAATCCAAAACCCTAACTTCCTTCTTCCCATCCTCCCGCACTTTCTCCTCCTTTTACTCCACCGTTCCTGCCTCCTCCAGAACTTTAATCACTCCATCGCCGCCTTCCATCTCCTTCCTCCGTCGCCTCCATGCCCCACTTCTCAGCGCTCTCCTCTATCGTGAAGCCCCTTGTCCTTCCGTGAGGTCGTTCTCCACGCGCGCCGCCAAGACAACCCTCAACGACCCAAACCCTAACTACTCCAACAGGCCGCCGAAAGAGACGATCTTGCTCGATGGTTGTGATTTTGAGCATTGGCTCGTTGTCACGGAGCCGCCTAAGGAGGGTGCTACTAGGGACGAAATCATTGATAACTATATCAAAATCCTAGCTCAAGCTGTGGGCAGGTATTCTCTTTTGGGCTATTTTTGTTGTTTTATAATTTTTATTGTTTATTCTATTATTTTATTCTTAATCTGAGTGATTAAGTTGTTTATAACCGAATAATTAATAAATTGTAATAAAGAAATGCAAAATTTTAGCTTGCTCACTTGTAATCAATTTGGGAACTTAGCTTTATTTATTATGCATTTGTTTTATTAATGCTGAGGAAATGATCTGCATTGAGAAGAAAACAATTAGGCTTTAGTATAATAGTGGGTATTTCTTTTATTATGACCCTTACATTGTAAGGGCTCTTAGGCCTAATTTATATGCTCTGCTAAATGCTACATTGGTAATGGCATCGAAATGCCATTTTATTAGTTTGATGATATGACCTTATATCATCTAACCGTTAGAATTTTGGTAATTTTAGCCTAGTGGTTATTTGTTTTCTATGCCTCGATAACAAAATGACATTTGAAATTGGACATGCATTACTGGGAAGTTATGATTTGATTATTTTTTGTGTATGATTTTCATAGTGAGGATGAAGCAAGAAGGAAGATTTATTCAGTCTCCACCAGACACTATTTTGCTTTTGGAGCTCTTGTGTCTGAAGAACTCTCATATAAGATCAAAGGTACATGTCATCTTTAAGTTGCTAGCTGCTTCAACAAGGCTTTTTTGGGGGTGATCTCATTAATTTTATTTTTCCCTTAGAACTTCCTGGAGTTCGCTGGGTTCTTCCTGATTCCTACTTGGATGTCAAGAATAAGGACTATGGAGGTAAAGATTGACTGATTTGACTTACTCTCTGAACCTTGTATCAATTTTGTTATCCTTGATTGACTAAGATAATTTTCATTTACAATAATACCCATGAATTTAGCTTTTTGTGACTTGTGTATAACTTGTCCAAGGATTGCATCACCATTGAACATAAAATGTAATTAAGGCTTGTTTGGCTAAGGGACATGTTATTAGCAATTTTATTGGCTCCTATTAAATGGATTAAAAGTTGCTGCTAAACTTGGAGGGTTTGACTACTGAGGTTTGGAATGAATTTAAATTCATTAACACAGAATGTATATACTGCTATTATATTTAATTTTTCTTTGCAATGTTAATAGTTCCTTAAAACATCCAAGCTGACAGGTGCAGTTCTCACATTTTTTCCAGTTTTAATCTCGGATAGTTTTCTTGTGGATGGTTTCTGTTTGAGGCTATAAATACTTACAATAAGCTATCATTTTCAGGGGAACCTTTCATTAATGGGCAAGCTGTTCCATATGATGAGAAGTACCATGAGGAATGGGTGAGGAACAATGCTCGAGCTAATGAAAGGAACAGGCGTAATGACAGACCTCGTAATTCTGATAGATCAAGAAACTATGACAGAAGAAGGGAAAACATGCAGCAGCAACCAAACAGGGGGATGCCTCCGCCTAACCAGGGCATGCAGAATGTTGGACCTAACCCTGGAATGCCTCCAAACAACATGGGCGGGATGCCTCCCAACAACATGGGCGGGATGCCTCCCAACAACATGGGCGGGATGCCACCCAACAACATGGGCGGGATGCCACCCAACAACATGGGCGGGATGCCACCCAACAACATGGGCGGGATGCCACCCAACAACATGGGAGGAATGCAGCAGAATATGGGGAATGCGCCACCAAATCAAGGATGGTCTGGTGGTAACATGCCTGGAAATGCACAGAATTTCCAAAATAGCCCAAACTATGGAAACGCCCCTTACCAAGGTGCTACACCAAATGATCAATATCAGAACAACTATGCCCCAAACATGGGAGGAAACATGCCTGTTGGGAACTATCGGTCTTGAAATATTTATTCCAGATGAATTCAGACTATTTTGGACATGCTGTAGATAAAGAGACTATGTCTAGGATTTATGGTTACCAATGAAGTTTAGCTGAATATGTTGGCAATGTTATGAATGTTCCTGTGCACGTCTTATGATGACGATATCAATGGCGCCAGAGATAATTTTGTATGTGTTTTGAACTGATATTAGGTTACTAAATCTAAATGCATTCCATTTCTTCCCATTTAAATGGTTACTTTCCTGCTATCTGGTTTGATCATTCCAAGCAGTTTTAAGTTTTAGCTCATAGACCAACTCTAGTCCCTTTATGAGACAATTGTACCTGCAATTTTCTGTTACAAATTACTACCTTTTAGTCTTGACCTTTGACATTGGAAACGTGAAATTTAGGATCAGCAAAAACATTCAGATTATGAACTTAGAGTGGCATTAGAGGCCTTAAATTGTATCAACAGAGCTAATGTGAATTAAATTTTGAGCGTTATTCCTGTCAATGGATTGGAGCTTGCCTAAACATTCCTGTCAATGGATTGGAGCTTGCCTAAACATGCGTCTGCATCCTTTCAGAAGAAGGCATGCATCATGTTTCATTCCATACAATCAAAACGGAATCCAAACGTGGAATATAATTACTTGGTAATAGTTGTCTGAACCTTAATGGCTACGACGGAATTGATGGTGGAGGCCATGAATGGAGTTTTACTTAATTTTCATTCGAAGTGGAAAAGGAAAAAGAAAGAGATTAAATAAAATCACTATACTTTGGCGAAAAATATACATCGGTGAAATCTGACCCTTAATTTCCTATTAATACACGTGTAATAATCTCTGTATGGACTGGCCTCTCCAGTCTATTTTGTGGACTGGAGAGGAGCTAGATCCCATTTTTTATGAGCAAAGATTATATCATGGAATTTCCTGGTCTGCTATTGTGTTTTGCATAAAAAGAAAATACACAACTAGAAGTTCGCAAAATCATGAATAATAAAATGTCGAGGAAATCATGAAATCTTTAATGGAAACCTGTTAATAAAAGTGCCTAGACAGAACAGAAGGATGTAGTTCACAAGAATTACCTATTTTTTAGTGATGATATGATAATGATATCACGAAAGAGAGCATAGAAGAACACCTACAGAGGATTTCTGTGATGCTACATACTAGTTTCACCATGTTAACTCTAATTCTCAAAACATCCTCAAAAAATTAAACTTGCTCAGGCCTTGTGCCAGAATTACGTCTGCCGGATACACCTTTATTCATCTTCTGTAGAGATCACAAACAGATTTGGAGTTTAATCTAGTCTTGCACCACATGAGAGAACGGAGGATGAGACTGTCAGAACCTTCGTGGAAATGGACTCTGCTCTTCTCCTTTTGGCTGCTTTGATCTGCTCCGCGAGTGAAACTTCATTTTGCATTTTCTCTTTCTTGATAAGCTCTATATTCAACTTCTCCAAAGCTGGGATATGCACTCTGTCTTCTTGAATACTGACATTGCTCTTTATGGACTTGTTTTTGCGGATCTAAAACATATTAAAATAGAGAAAATAAGTTAGGGAACTACTTATTACACAAGGAGACAACTAATGATAGTTCCATCAGCACAAGGCCTTCACAATCGAATTGTCCTAATAGCCTCGTTGACAATCAATAAGAAATGCAAGTACATATTCAGGCAATTTTACCCAAGAAGTTTGCAAAGGGAAAAGGAGCACCTGCATGAAACTAATTGTTCTCTATAATGAACTTCAGATAGTAAATATTTCCAAGATGTCCATTCCACTAAACTCCATTCACAAAGTGGTTGTCACAAGGCAGTTGAAATATGACATTACTTGAAATTGCCTAGGAATATACTAATGGCAAGAGCTAGAAATAAAAAATATCCTTTTGCCCATTGTTAATAGTTATGATTTGAATTATCCTTCTCTGAAGTTTCTCTATTTCATCAGTTCTCAGGCACAGTACAGAATTACTTGTTACTTTTTTGAAACATTTTTACATTATCTATGATCAGTCTAAATTGGTAGGGCCAATGAGTGATCGACTATCCATTATCTACACAAAAAGTAAAGTTTCATGCTATGCCATTTATGAAAAAAGCAATAATTATCAATACAAAATTGCTGCTGGAGGGTCTAAATTGACGTCTTTTTGAGGTTACTTACCATTGTTAATCTCTGCTTAAGTTTCAGTTCCAGAGAATCTGTCACCTCATCCCCATCTTTCTTTGGTTCTCCTTGTGCCTTTCTCTTTGGTTTTCTTTCTTTTTGCCTCCTTTTTTGCCTCCTTTTTTGCTCTTTTGTCTTTTGAGCAATCCTTGCAATCTTTTCTGCTTTTTCTGTTGCTGCTCTAACCTTTGCCATTTCCTTTCCCTTGGCCTTCTCTTCAGCACACCGGAGCTGTTCGAGAGCTATTTCTTGTTTTATCTTGTCATAGCTATCCCATTCTAGCTCTGGTTGGTCACTCCCTCCTTTCCTAGCAGCTTCAGCTATACTTTCCGACCATGATAGAAAGAATCTCTCCCCTAACCGTTTCCATTTCAAACGCTTGCTCCAAAGACATCTTAATGAAGACCCAATTTTTTCCTTGCTTTGCTCACTGCAAGATTGTCATTTTCGATTTTATGATCATTGGAAATGAGATTCTACTGTAACCTAATTACCTTTGTTTGAATGAAAAATTAGTTCGTGTTAAAAGTTGGAAAAGCTCATTCCAAAATGCTTACCAAGAGAAACTGACTATGAAAAATAAATGAAAATATGTTGATGCAGACTTACCTATGAGTTCGGGGATTTCCAATCATCTTCTTCCTAACCTGAAAATAAAAGGATAGATGATTTTCAATTAAATTATCAGAAGAACCAAAGCATTAAAGATAAAATTGAAAAGAAAATGTGTCCCATACTTTTGCTGTGTATCAAAAACTAGTACTTCACTAATACAATCATTTAGAACTCCACTAAAATCAATGCCTATTGCCTATCTATAGCAAATGATGAAGCAGATGTGATCAGCGCAACTCTTATTTTTTAGGCTATACATCTTAAGTGCTTACCACTATTTCAAGAATATCCATTTGAAAAATAAAAACATCCCAAAACTGCTTCAGTCTTACATGACTTCACCTTGGGATCCCTCAAGGCTTCTAATGTTCTTTCCTTGATTCGTAAGCGAGTCTCTGCATGATTTCGTATTTTAAACCTTAGAAATTTACCAAGTGCATAAAGATTGAAACTGAAGTGATTAATTTAACTTAAAAAATTGAGTTACCTGCACTATGTTTTTTCCCTTTGTTCCATGGCACCCTACCTTTGTTTGCCAGTCCTATCTTCCTCCTCCTTTGCTCTTCCTTGCTTTCATCATTAGAGTATTCTTGCGAGCTATAATGAGGATGTACCTCATGAGCCTTCTCACTCAAATTTTGCACCTGCATTGATTTTAGATCATCTTTTGACCAACCCGTTTTGCAAGACATGAATGTTTCCCCTGTATCCACGGAAGTCTGCAAGGCTCTAACAGGCTGAAGGCTCAAGGAACTTCTAAGGGAAACAGAAAAATATACTTTTCTCACAACATATTGATGGTAGTTCGACTGCAATAGTTTTGGTTGGTAATGCATGTAATCCTCCACAGTGCAAAAAGGCCATGAATGGTTGTGTGAAACATGACCGGCAGGTGGGTGTGGAACACACAATCTCCTGATGAATCAAATCAATGGTTATACTTTTGAACAGTTCTAATGCTGAAGTAACATTTTAAGCATGTAAATCATTCTTAGAAAATGTAAAAGCAAATTAGTATGAGAGAGTATGGTTATGACTTTAATTAATTATTATTACATAATAATAACAAAGATCACTGCTTTTTTGATGGGCAAGAAACTTTTCTGTCACAATAATGTCAACCAAGATTATAGGCATTTCTGTCAATTTGAATCAGCAAGGCGTTATCTTTCCAGTTAGATAAGGTTATCCACAACCACAATTCATGCAAATTCCGATACAATTTCTCGGAAAATCGCAATAACATTCAAGACCCAGATAGGAAATAAACCCAAAAATGCAGAGACAAGCTTTTCCAAATGGCCAATTAAGCCTTCAACAACAGGAAATGCGAGATAGAAATTTGACCCATTTCTTTAAAACACAGAGAAAAGAACTTACAAATGGAAACATGACATTTGAGAAGAGCAATGATGGATTCCTTGGGACCAGATTGGAGAAGATGAGCAACTTTTAACGAATTTTTGAAAAGGGGTTGGCTTTAAATGAAGAAATGAGTAGATTTGCAGTTGAATTATAACCAGACGCTAAGGATTGCTTTTCTAGTTTTCTGTCTTGGTTAACGGATTTTTTTTTCCTTTTCATCCCTCTATTTCTTTTTTTACCGTTGTGGTTAATAACTTGGCACTTTAAAAATGTACGATACGTCTACGGTCTAACATACAGTATAAATCAAATCTATATTCTATAGTTGTTTACCTGTCTTAATAAATCCCAAGTGCCAATGCCCATTGAACAAAACATTAAAAATCATGGAACAATCTTTCATAAAACCTTGAGTAATTCTCGTATTGTTATTGACTTTTCTTAAACGAGGTTACTTATAACTATTTTTTTAATTAAACGCTTAGCATGGAAGTAATTATAAACAATAGAAGACTTGTTGACTTTGCCCTATATATATGCCAATTTTTTTCATAGTTGAACATACATTGAAGAAAAAAAAGTTTAAAACAAGCTATGGGTCATACGGAAGAAACCACCAAGACAGCCGAGTACATTGCCATTTCCACCACCGAGACACCTATGGAAACCAACACTAAGATATTCCATGGGGCAGCGGCCGCCGTGGATGCGCCGCCACCGTCCGGTTGCTCTAAAGGGAAGAAAATGAACAAGATGAAGAAGAAGAAGAAGAGAGGTTTGTTCTTGTGTTGCTCTAACATGCAGTTTGAGAACGAGGAACAAACGGAAAAGGCTTTGGCTTTTCTAAAGGGTGATGAGACACTAAGCTCCGCATGGTGATGTGTTGTGCCAATTTTCAAGTTGGTAATGAGATTGATGAATTTGGGCTTAAGAAGAAGATTATCAAATGATGACATGGAATTTGGGCCTATTGTTGGTGTGATTTGGTCTGGTTTGGAGCTTATACCTTTTCTGTTTTTCCCTTTTGGAGACAAATTTAAAAACAATAAAAGATTATTGATTTGGGATTTTGGGTGTGTGTTTGTAAAATAAATAAATCGATGTATTATATTGTGTGTGTAATATTATTTGTACATGAATGTCATATCATTATTTAACGGAGCTCTAACTGATTATATTTTTAAATGCTCGTTTTTCGTAACATTATATCTCTAATTACTTATTTTGTAACGTTATATCCCAAATTGCATTTTGTGCAAACCTTATATTAATATTAATATGTAGCCCTTTTTAAGACCAAATTGAAAACAAGTTTTTTTTTTCTTCGCCAATGGTTAAACGATTATTGATTCGGGTGTTGTCTGGGTTGTGACACGACGTCGTTGTGAAAATAATATAAAATCAAAAGAAGACGTTTTACCCTTTCCCAGCTGAATCGTTAATGTCGAATTAGGGCATCCAAATCAAAATTCAAAACAAAAGAATCTGGAATCAGAATTCATCTTAAAATTCTTGAAAGAAAAAAAAAATAAAATTTATCTTTCAAGTAAAATCATGGTGCCAGCGCCTCCCAAGCCCGATGAAGAGATTCCACTGTTTGAAAATCCTCCACATGGTACTCTTTCTTCTCTTGATGTGATTATTATGGATGCCTGCTCTGCTGTTTTTATATATCTCTGCCCTAACGATAATACTTGCCTGCTAATTTTAATATCGGCGCAAGAAATAATGAAGCTTTGCTTTTAATTTCCTGTTTCTCTGCGTTTGTTAGTTGCATATATAGCCAGAATTTCTTTCAATCTACAATTTCCCTAAACTATAAGGTCAAGTTATCCTTTTTTGGTGAAAATCTTAGGTCACGTTACTTATGCTATCCCCACCAAGCTCTCTGCTCTCTTCTCTCTTCTCTGACATTAATAATCTTGTAATTTAATCAATCTGAATTGAGCGTGATGTTTATTGATGTGTGTGGCAATGCAGGAACCTCGGCCTTCTACTATTTTATGACTGCTCATCCTTGTTGTATTGTTGGGTTCTTAATCTTTGGAGTGATTGCGATGCGCCAACCCATGATCTCGCACCTCATTGGTTTCTTGAACGGGTATACTACGTGTGTATCAGGCGTTGTATACTTCGCTACTCAGTTACTGCTATGCTGTTCATATTATTTTGGTCGATATTGTGCGCCATCTGCGGTTGGGCGGCCACTAAGCTTGCAATGGATTTGATAGCTCTATTGCTCGCTTTGTCTATTGGACTGCTACATTCTTGGAATTGTTACATGTTGCTTACTTTGTCTGGCTTGGTTATATTTACCATCTATGTCCATTCACTTGTGCAACTTCGATTCAGACCCCGTGACATGGGCATCGTAGATCTGATGCGGCGGCGGCCCTCGAGTTTGCCTTGCAGTATCGCTGCTTTGTGCTGCTATTATTTTGTATCGCTGCCACTTCTATTCAGCTAATTGCTGGGGTGGCCTCTTTGAAAAAGATAAGGAGGATGATCTTCTCTTGGTTAACTCTGCTCGGGGTACTACCACCAATGCCAACTCCATCCAAGGTAAATCTAAAAGGGGAACCTATCATCTTTACCATTTAGTTTGATACTGTTATGCTTTGCACGTATTGTCCTTAGGTGAAATTAATTTCTTCATTTCCCGGTGGAAGGACTAGAAGTATATCATTGTACTGAATACTGGTTGTATTACTTATTCAATCAAAAGACATTTGAGGAAATATAGGAACAAGTATTGTTATTCCTCTTGGAGATGTTCAAATTATCTTCTTAATCAACTTAATAGTCTTTTTGTTGGGTTGATATTATTGTGTTTGCAATTTATTTGTTGATTCTTAATCAACACTAATATAATCCATGGGGCAGCGGCCGCCGTGGATGCGCCGCCACCGTCCGCTTGCTCTAAAGGGAAGAAAATGAACAAGATGAAGAAGAAGAAAAGAGGTTTGTTCTTGTGTTGCTCTAACATGCAGTTTGAGAACGAGGAACAAACGGAAAAGGCTTTGGCCTTTCTAAAGGGTGATGAGAACACTAAGCTCTGAATGGTGATGATGTGTTGTGCCAATTTTCAAGTTGGTAATGAGATTGATGAGTTTGGGCTTAAGAAGAAGATAATCAAATGATGACATGGAATTTGGGCCTATTGTTGGTATGATTTGGTCTGGTTTGGAGCTTATACCTTTTCTGTTTTTTCCCTTTTGGAGACAAATTTGAAAACAAGAAAAGATTATTGATTTGGGATTGGGTGTTTTTTTTTTTTTGATACCGATTTGGAATTGGGTGTGTGTTTGTATAATAAATAAATCGATGTTTTATATTTTGTGTGCAATATTATTTGTATGTGGAGGAAAATTATTTACTCTACAATTGCAGGTTTGGGATAAAATAAATGAATCTACTATATATAGACAACAATTATATTGTTTCTGTTTTTTTTTTAAAAGTTTTATAGTACTTTACTACTTAACTAAATATTTAAATTAATACAATCTAATGTGTTTTCTTACTTAAGCAATTAGTTCCTTTATGATTTTTCAGCAAGCAATATTGACGTAAATGCATTTGACAAGAGGATTGGAGGGGGAAGAAATTTCAATGATTCAAATGTCTAGAGATAAGCATTTGTTTCTTATCATTTCTCCCCTTCTCTTAAGAAATCCAAAAGAAAATTTGTTACTATCATAATCCGCGTCCCCTTTCCCTATCGATATGTACCATTGCAAATACCATATATATATGTGGGTCATAATTTTTTTTTCTACATATATGTGGATTATAATGATTCATTAGTATTAACATCACATGCAGAATTTAAAGAAAAAATATAGAGACTGGTGATGGCGTGTGACAGAAAAGTTTGTACATCTTTGAACCACCTTTATAATAATACTATTTATCTCGCCTAATTTTATTAACTAATATTCCGTCTGATGTGTCATTAGAAAAAGTTATTATAGTTTCTAAAAACATATTCAATAATACTTTAAAATCATGTATAGAAGTTAAGGAGATAATATAGAGATTTATGGCCACTGAAAAACACAAGATACTCTGTACGGGGCAGTCGCTGCCGTGCTGCCGCCGTCCGTTACGTGCTGCAAAGGGAAGAAAATGAACAAGATGTGTTTGTTGTTGTGTTGCATTAACATGCAGTTTGAGAATGAGGAACAAGCGGAGAAAGGCCTTGGCTGGTGACAACGGTAAACCCTTGATGATGATGTGTTGTGCCAATTTTCAAGTTGGTAATAATGATATTGATCAATTTGGGCCTGAGAAGAAGAGTATCGAATGATGAAATGAATTTGGGCCTATTATTGGCCTGGTTTGGTTGGAGCCTATACTTTTTTCCCCTTTACGTCTGGGTTGTGACACGACGTCGTTGTGCTATTTCTTCTCCGAAAGATTGAGAGCTTTGACCTGCAACACACCCAACCCTTTCTACGGTTGATTCGACCAACTGTAAATTGGACTTCTTTTTAGAAGCAGAAGCCTTTTCTATCTGGTGCCATGGAAGCAACCTCACCAATGGAATTTCCATGTCTTCAGCACTAAAGTAACTTTGAGAGCCACAAGGCCGTTCATTCTCATTGTCTTGCACCTTTCCTATAGAAGTTTGCATCATGATTGGGTTGTTCTTGTCAGTCTGTTATCTTCTGCATGGCCTTCTCAATAGAGGTTGACTATCTTCAGAATCTGAACTAATCACAGGGCAATGCCAATGGTAAGACTTCAACCATGTTCTTTGGTGCCTCTGTTGAACATTTTTTACCAACTTTTGGCTTGGATTTTGCAACCTGGAATAGCATGCCATTGAGCAAACAAGAAAAAGCTATTATGTACACATAGGCAACAGAAGTAAAAGTACGAAATATGATCATCATTTGTCAGGTTAACAGACATTAGTGGGCAAATAAATAAATGTTCACATGGTTCTCAAGCATGGCATAGAATATATGACAGAAGTAAAATTAAGGCTAATTGCTCAAATAAGGGCCTAACATTTGTCAAAATACTCAAATAAGGGTCGGATCTTTAATTTGGTCAAATAAGAGCCTAACGTTTGCCAAAATATTCAAATAAGGGCCCGGTCTTTTAATTTGGCCAAATAAAGGTCTAATATATATATATATATATATATATATATATATATATATAGATTCAATTAGGTCCAATTTTAGATTTTCCCAAGAGTTTTAGTCCCGATTTAGATATTTACTCAATTTTAGAAAAGTACAACTATTTATTTTTGTCCTTTTTTTTTTGCAATTCTCAATTAGTTTTCTTATTTTCTTAATTTATTTTGTAATGATTTTAGATTTGAGAACACTTAATGTTGTATTTCATTGGAGATTTGGATTGAAATTTTTTTGTTATGAATCTTTATTGATAAAAATTGAATGATAGTAATCTTAGAAGCTGAACTGGATTACGAGGGAGATAAGTGCTGTGAAATTTTTTTTCCCTTGAAAAGACGAGAATTTAGTATATTACAGAATCCATAGGCAGCCATCGCTTGAGACTTTGAGCAAAATGAGGATAAGAGTTAAATGTCTGTATTTACAAAGAGGTCATGTTTTCATCCTTTCTGGACATGGGATAGGCTTATAGAGGATGAAGGGATGACGTGGCATTATTATAAGTAATAATGCCACTGAGATTAATAATATACCACAAATTTATCGGGGTTTTGTGACTATAGATTGGAACCTTCCATGTCTAGGTGTTGATATAGAAACCCCTTGTCATGTTTATTGAACTTATCTTTGAAGCGAAAAGGGAGGAAGAATGGAGTAATTATATATACTAAATAGTATTTGAAAGATCCAAGAAATTTACCAAAGGTCTCTTTTGAGGATCGATGAGGAGGCTCCATTTGAACTTTTTTTTGTCTTTTTCTGTCTTTTTTCACCTGTCAAATTACTAAGAAGACCCTAAGTTAGTTTCTAGTCAGTTCTTGCCCTTAAACCCTTTTTTGTAATTATCTTTTCCTTTCACATAAATGTTATAATAAATCTTATCCCCCTTAATTATCTAAAATTGTAACCTCTCTTTAGACCTTTCATGTCCATATGAAGAAGAGAGTAAACTTAGTTTTTGTTTAAGTGCTACACACTTTAGAGGAGGAAATAAAATTGAAGCTATTGCACATGTCTATGTACAAACTAATATTTTTAATTTATTGCTAAATATGCTCAATGTTAGTAGTATAACCTTTTAAAGATGCAACACATTTAAAATCATAATACTTTCGAAATTTCCTACGTATCAAACAATTTAATTCAAATAGAAAAATGTTCAAAGAAATAGATTGCTGAATGCCCGACGCGCCAGCGTGGGCCGATCCACTTGTTAACCATTAATTGAACAAACCGAGTGATTAAATGAACTCCACCAGCACAAACACGACATAAAAAGCCTACATAAAGCAAAAATGACTATCAATTATATTATGGTTAAATATACAATACACTGTCAGTTGAGTTTAGAAGACTACACATGCGGGTCCTGAATAGTGACATGTGTCCTCTAGGGACTAGATTAAAATATTTAAAACTTAATTAATTAAAAAAATAGACATGTGTCAACTCCACAACCCGCTTGTGGAGTTCAAAATTTACACCGCCAGTGTATCAAATAATTACCCTTATATTATTATATATGCAACTACAAATAGTACCCAATCAGGTAGCAAGGAATTACCAAAATCAAAGGTAAAGGACATAATTTGGGCCTGAGAAGAAGATTGTCGAATGATGAAATGAATTTGGGCCTATTATTGGCCTGGTTTGGTTGGACCTTGTACTTTTTGAGACCAAATTGAAAACAAGGTTTTTTTTTTTTTTTTAGGCCATATACAAGGTTGAACGATTATTGATTTGGGTGTTGTCTGGGTTGTGACACGACGTCGTTGTGCCAATATAATAATAAGATCAAAAGAAGACGTTTTTTTCCCTTTCCCAGCTGATTGGAATTCGATTATGTCGAACTAGGGCACCCAAATCATCAAAATTCAACACAAAAGGATCTGGAATCAGAATTCATCTTTCAATTCTTGAAAAAAAAAATCATCTTTCAAGTAAAATCATGGTGCCAGCGCGGCAAAATGCTGAATTTGGGACCAAACGTTTGCCTCCCACGACCGATGAATTACCGCCACTGTTTCAACTACCTCCAATTGGTACTCTTTCTTCTCTTGATGTGATTATTATGGATGCCTGCTCTGCCGCTGCTGTTTTTATATACATATATCTCTGCGCTAACAATAATACTTGCCTGCTAATTTTAATATCGGCGCAAGAAAGAATGATATGAGGCTTTGGTTTAATTTCTTGTTTCTCTGCGTTTGTTATAGTCAGAATTTCTTTAAATCTACAATTTCCCTAAACTATAAGGTCAAGTTATCCTTTTTTTTTGGCGTAAAATTAGTTATGATATCCTACCAAGCTCTCTGCTCTCTTCTCTCATCCTTGAAATTAATAATCTTGTAATTTAATCTGAATTAAGCGTGATGTTTATTAATGTGTGTTGCAATGCAGGATCAGTGGCCTACTCATGGTTACTCACTGGTTATATTTCTATTCCTTTTGGGCTGGCATTTTATTTTGTGGTTTTGGGGACCTATCCCATAATCTCGAACTTCATTCGTTCTGGGAGCTGGTATTTTCAATCTGCATTGCTATTTTTAGGGGTCTGTACTCAGTTGCTGTTGTTCTATGCACATTATAGTGGACGATATTGTGCGCCTACTGCGGTTGGGCGGCCACTAAAACTTGCAATGGATTTGATAGCTCTATTGCTTGCTTTGCCTATTCCACTGCTAAATTCTTGGAATGCTGACATGGTGTTTCTTCTGTTTCTCTTGGTTTCATATACCATCTATGTCCATTCAGTTGTGCAACTTCGATTCAGGCCCCGTGACACGGGCTTCCTGGATTTAGTGCTGCATTTGTCTATTGAGAGTTTGGTCTGCCTTAGCGGCAGTGGCGGCGTCCCTTGTGTTTGCCTTGCAGTTTTGCTGCTTTGTGCTGCTATTATTTTGTGTCGCTGCCTCTTTTATTCTGCTTCCAAGGGTGGCTGCCACTTCGAAAAAGACAAGGACGATGATCTTCGCTTGGTCAACTCTGAGTGGGGTACTGCCTATGCCGGCTACTTCCAAGACGGTAGTGATAAATCTAAAACGGGAAGCCGTCATCTTTACCATTTAGTTTGATTATGTTATGCTTTGCACATATTAATGTCCTTAGGTGAACTTAATTTCTTCATTTCCCGGTGCAAGGACTAGAATTGTATTATTGTACTGAATACTGGTTGAAATACTTATTGTTTAAGTATATTTTGTTTAACTTTAACCTCTTATAGAGACAAGACAAGAAATTATGTATTTCTTTTACCTTCTGCTTTTGCCTGTACAAGGAATCACTCTGTCTTTTATTTACTCTTTTTTGAGCTGGAGTGAGTTTAGGTCTAAGTCTGAAACCTGCTGAGGGGATTTGGTATGAACCTTCTTCAGGAATTTCTGCTTGATTTGGTTGGTATTGGTTAGTTTGAGAATGCATCAGTAGTTCATCATGTCTTGTGGCCGCGGTGACCTCAACTGTCTCCTCCCGCTTCCAGTAATCATTGCATATGTTGTTGTCCCAAAGATGAGAGTTATTATATTCAGGAAAACTCCATTTATTCAGATCAGAAATAAGGCACTCAAGTTCGTTTGTCATCTGTGACTGTGTCTGTGAGGCAAAAAATGAACTGCCCGAGCCTCCTGATGAATTCCCTTCCATGTTTCCTTGATGCAGAATTTGTTTGATATATTTGGAATTGAAATGTCAACTACAAATATAGAGAAAAAGAAGAAACGTTTGAGTTTGCTTTATTCATGAATGCCCTTTCCAAAAACTATTGTGAAAGATCATTTTGTCTGAAGAAAAAAAAATGAAATTAGACTCAAGATTCAACAACACATGTAATAAAACCGATGAAACCAAGATGATCTGACTTGATTCATATAGTATATAAACAACAGTTGCCGTAGACCCTCCATCAGATTCAGACCGCACCAAAATTTGTTCCAAACCATTAGATTAGACTTCTCTTTTGCCCTTTTAAGGTTATCCTTCGGAAACTGCCTCCCAAAAATTTCAATTGACTTGTTCCTTGTGTTAGTGTTACTTATTTGAAATTGAAATGTCAACTAGAATTTGACCTTAAACAACACATGTAAATCCGACAAAACCAAGATGATCAACCACGTGTAAAATTTTTTAATAAGATCACGCTCTGTTTTTATGGGGAAAAAAAAACCACGTGTAAAATTTCAACACATGGAAAACCGACGAAACCAACACATGTGAAATTTCGATTGACTTGTTCCATGTGTTACTAATTTGAAATTGAATTTTCAACTACAATTAAGTATTCTCTTTGCACGTCTTTAGTACTTGTAACTTTTTCCTCTAAAAAATGCCAAACATCGAATTTCTGAAGTCTTCACTAATAGATGAAATGAGTCCATGATGTGCCCAAGCTGGCATCATAAATGACAGGAGTGCTTGATAAATTGATGACATCATATTACTTCGATAAAAATAAATTAATAAGAGGTAAAAAAACAAGGCAACCAGCTGTTAGCTTATTTAGAGGTGAAATTCCATTTGACTTGAGTCTTGACTTAGATTAAACACAGCAAAAAGGGAAATAACTTCTTCACCTTTTTTTTCTTTTTTTTTTTGCTGATACCTTGCCTCATTCCTCTTCTTAAATTTCCTCCTTTTTTAACTTGACATATAGATTAAGTCTACAACTTCTTGACTGTTGTTGGTTTGAAGCTTCAGATTTTGCTATTTCACGATGCATCACTCACCCAATTTTATCCACCTAAAAACTTCCAATTACTTATATACACCCTTGCTATAACTAGCTATAACTAGTAATTTGCCACGTGTTCCACAAGTGGGGTTAGAGTTTTGATTGAAACATATTTTAAGTTACATATTATGCAATATAATGTCAATGTTAATTTTGAAAAGATTAAATTTTTCTAAATTTTTACAAATTATTGAGAATAAATTAATCAAATTTTTGTTTCACATTTTTTGAATTAATTTTTCTAATTAAATCGAAACAAGATTTAAGTACTTGTTAAAATAAATCCTTAAAACCAATATACCTGAGATTTGATAAGATAATCTCGACGCTAAAAATCATGCAAAATTGAACCGAGGCCTGGAACGCGTTTTTAGTCAAAAACCATGATGGTAAAAATGACCAAAAAGATTTTTCCTCAATTTTTGGCAAAAACACTCATAAAAATATATATAATTCAACGCCAAAAAGATTGGAGGACTTTTCACGCTTTTAATATCGTTTTTCATATTTTTTTCTGAATTAATTTCTAATTAAATCGAAACAAGATTCTGATGCACGTAAAAACAAATCCTTAAATCCAATGTGACCTAGATTTGATTAGACTAATAAAGATATTTCAAGGAGTCTCAGCACCAAAAACCATGAAAAACAGAGCTGTGACCCCAGAAGGCGTTTTTAGTCAAAATCCGTGACATACACGATTTTGGCTGAAAACCGACCCAAAAATTTTTATCTCAATTTTTTGCCACAATATTCAGAAAAAATATATAATTTAATGCCAAAAAGATTGATGGGATTTTCACGCTTCTAATATCGTTTTTCTTTTTTTTTTTTCCGAATTAATTTCAAATTAAATCGAAACAAGATTGAGATGCTCGAAAAACCAAATCCTTATATCCAATATGGCTGAGATTTGGTTCGATGAAAATAGATATTTCAAGGAGTCTTTGCGCCAAAAATCATGCAAAATTGAGTTGGGGCTCCGGAACGCGTTTTTAGCCAAAAATCGTGATGGTTATACACGATTTCGGCTAAAAACGGACCCGAAAAGTTTTTTCCTCAAATTTTTGCCAAAAATACTTAGAAAAAATATATAATTCAACGCCAAAAAGATTGACGGGCTTTTCACGCTTCTAATATCGTTTTTCATTTTTTTCCGAATTAATTTCAAATTAAGACGAAACAAGATTGAGATGCTCGAAAAAACAAATCCATATATTCAATATGACTGAGATTTGGTTCGATGAATATAGATATTTCAAGGAGCCTGTACGCCAAAAAGCTTGCAAAACTGAGTCCGGGCCTCGGAATGCGTTTTTTGCCCAAAAACCATGATGTACACGATTTTCGGCTAAAATCTGACCCGAAATTTTTTTTTCTGAATTTTTTGTCACAATACTCAGAAAAAATTTATAATTCAACACCAAAAAGATTGATGGGCTTTTCACGCTTTTAATATCATTTTCCAATTTTTATCCGAATTAATTTCTAATTAAATCGAAACAAGATTCATATGCTTGTAAAAACAAATCCTTATATGCAATGTGGCTGACATTTGGTTTGATGAATAGGAGTCTTTGCGCCAAAAATAATGCAAAATTGAGTCGGGACTCGGGAACACGTTTTTAGCCAAAAACCGTGATTGTTAGTACACGGTTTCGGCTAAAAACTGATTGGAAAAGTTTTTTCTCAATTTTTTGCCACAATACTCAGAAAAAATATATAATTCAACGCCAAAAAGATTGATGGGCTTTTCACGCTTCTAATATCGTTTTCCCATTTTTTTTCCGAATTAATTTTTAATTAAATTGAAACAAGATTCAGATGCTCGTAAAAACAAATACTTAAATCGAACGTGGCTGGGATTTTGTTCGATGAATATAGATATTTCAAGGAGTATTTACGTTAAAAATCATGCAAAAACAAAAAAAATATTTTCGGCTAAAAATACACAATTCAAAGCAAAAAAAAAAGTTGAAATATTTTCTCGTTTTAAATATCATTTTTCTATTTTTTTTCCGACTCTATTTCTTATTAAATCGAAACAATATTCAGATGCTCGTAAAAACAAACCCTTAAATCTAATGTGGCTGAGAGCCTAAGATTGGTTAGATGAATATAGATATTTCAAGGAGTCTTCTGCCAAAAATCATTCAAAACTGAGCCGGGGCCCCCGAAACGCGTTTTTAGCCCCAAAACCATGATGGTTAGTACACGATTTTCGGCTAAAATCTGACCCGAATTTTTTTTTTTCTGAATTTTTTTCTACAATACTCAGAAATTTTTTTTAATTCAACACCAAAAAGATTGATGGTCTTTTCACGCTTTTAAATATCATTTTTCTAATTTTTTTTCCGAATCTATTTCTTATTAAATCGAAACAATATTCAGATGCTCGTAAAAACAAATCCTTAAATCTAATGTGGCTGAGAGCCTGAGATTGGTTAGATGAATATAGATATTTCAAGGAGTCTTTCTGCCAAAAATCATGCAAAACTGAGCCGGGGCCCCCGAAACGCGTTTTTAGCCCCAAAACCATGATGGTTAGTACACGATTTTCGGCTAAAATCTGACAAGAATTTTTTTTTTGAATTTTTTGTCACAATACTCAGAAAAATTTATAATTCAACAGCAAAAAGATTGATGGTCTTTTCACGATTTTAATATCATTTTTTCAATTTTTTTCCGAATTAATTTCTTATTAAATCGAAACAAGACTCAGATGCTTGTAAAAACAAATTCTTATATCCAATGTGGCTGACATTTGGTTTGATGAATATAGATATTTCAAGGAGTCTTTGCACCAAAAATCATGCAAAATTGAGTCGGGACTCGGGAACGCGTTTTTAGCCAAAAACCGTGATGGTTAGTACACGGTTTCGGCTAAAAACTGATCGGAAAAGTTTTTTCTCAATTTTTTGCCACAATACTCAGAAAAATTATATAATTCAACACCAAAAAGATTGATGGGCTTTTCACGCTTCTAATATCGTTTTCCCATTTTTTGTCCGAATTAGTTTTTAATTAAATTGAAACAAGATTCAAATGCTCGTAAAAACAAATACTTAAATCGAACGTGGCTGGGATTTTGTTCGATGAATATAGATATTTCAAGGATTATTTACGTTAAAAATCATGCAAAAACAAAAAAAATAATATTTTCGGCTAAAAATACACAATTCAAAGCAAAAAAAAGTTGAAATATTTTCTCGTTTTCAATATCATTTTTCTATTTTTTTTCCAAATCTATTTCTTATTAAATCGAAACAATATTCAGATGCTCGTAAAAACAAATCCTTAAATGTAATTTGGCTGAGAGCCTGAGATTGGTTAGATGAATGTAGATATTTCAAGGAGTCTTTCTGCCAAAAATATGCAAAACTGTGCCGGGATCCCCGAAACGCGTTTTTAGCCCCAAAACCATGATGGTTAGTATACGATTTTCGACTAAAATCTGACCCGAATTTTTTTTTTGAATTTTTTTGTCACAATACTCAGAAAAAATTTATAATTCAACACCAAAAAGTTTGATGGTCTTTTCACGCTTTTAATATCATATTTCCAATTTTTTTCCGAATTAATTTCTAATTAAATCGAAACAAGATTCAGATGCTTGTAAAAACAAATCCTTATATCCAATATGGCTGACATTTGGTTTGATGAATATAGATATTTCAAGGAGTCTTTGCGCCAAAAATCATGCAAAATTAAGTCGGGACTCGGGAACACGTTTTTAGTCAAAAACCGTGATGGTTAGTACACGGTTTCGGCTAAAAACTGATCGGAAAAGCTTTTTCTCAATTTTTTGCCACAATACTCAGAAAAAATATATAATTCATCGCCAAAAAGATTGATGGGTTTTTCACGCTTCTAATATCGTTTTCCATTTTTTCCGAATTAATTTTTAATTAAATTGAAACAAGATTCAAATGCTCGTAAAAACAAATTCTTAAATCAAACGTGGCTGGGATTTTGTTCGATGAATATAGATATTTCAAGGAGTATTTACGTTAAAAATCATGCAAAAACAAAAAATAATATTTTCGGCTAAAAATACACAATTCAAAGCAAAAAAAAGTTGAAATATTTTCTCGTTTTAAATATCATTTTTCTATTTTCTTCCGAATCTATTTCTTATTAAATCGAAACAATATTTAGATACTCGTAAAAACAAATCCTTAAATCTAATGTGGCTGAGAGCCTGAGATTGGTTAGATGAATATAGATATTTCAAGGAGTCTTTTTGCCAAAAATCATGCAAAACTGAGCCGGGGCCACCGAAACGCGTTTTTAGCCCCAAAACCATGATGGTTAGTACACGATTTTCGGCTAAAATCTGACCCAAATTTTTTTTTCTGAATTTTTTGTCACAATACTCAGAAAAAATTTATAATTCAACACCAAAAAGATTGATGGTCTTTTCACGAATTTAATATCATTTTTCCAATTTTTTTCCGAATTAATTTCTTATTAAATCGAAACAAGACTCAGATGCTTGTAAAAACAAATTCTTATATCCAATGTGGCTATATTTCTCGTTTTAAATATCCTTTTTCATTTTTTTTTTTCCGAATCTATTTCTTATCAAATCGAAACAATATTCAGATGCTCGTAAAAACAAATCCTTAAATCTAATGTGGCTGAGAGCCTGAGATTGGTTAGATGAATATAGATATTTCAAGGAGTCTTTCTGCCAAAAATCATGCAAAACTGAGTCGGGGCCCCCGAAACGCGTTTTTAACCCCAAAACCATGATGGTTAGTACATGATTTTCGGCTAAAATCTGACTCGAATTTTTTTTTTCTGAATTATTTGTCACAATACTTAGAGCCGGGGCCCTCGAAACGCATTTTTAGCCCCAAAACCATGATACACGATTTCGGCTAAAAACTGACCTGAAATATTTTTTTCTGAATTTTTTGTCACAGTACTAAAAAAAATATAATTCAACGGCAAAAATATTGACGGGCTTTTGACGCTTCTACTATCATTTTTCCAATTTTTCCGAATTTTTTTCTAATTAAATCGAAACAAGATTTTGATAATCGTAAAAATAAATCCTTAAATCCAATGTGGCTGAGATTTAGTTGGATTAATATAGATATTCCAAGGAGTCTTTCTGCCAAAAATAATGCAAAACTGAGTCGGGGCCCCGAAACTCGTTTTTAGCTCAAAAATCGGGACACGATTTCGAATAAAAACTGACCTGAAAAATTTTTTTCTGAATTTTTTGCCACGATACCCAGAAAAAATATATAATTCAACGCCAAAAAGATTGGCGGGCTTTTCACTCTTCTATTATCGTTTTTCCAATTTTCCCGAATTTATTTCTAACTAAAATCGAAACAAGATTTTGATACTCGTAAAAAAAATCCCTAAATCCAATGTGGCTTAGATTTGGTTAGATGAATATAGATATTCCAGGAGTCTTTCTGCCAAAAATAATGTAAAATTGAGTCGGGGCCCCAAAACGCGTTTTTAGCCCAAAATCGTGATGGTTAATACACGATTTCGGCTAAAACTAACCTGAAGTTTTTTTTTTACTGTAATTTTTTTGCCACTAGTACTCAGAAAAAAATATATAATTCAACGCCAAAAAGATTGACGGGCTTTTCACGCTTTTATTATCATTTTTCCAAATTTTTCCGGATTTTTTTCTAATTAAATCGAAACAAGATTTTGATAATCTTAAAAATAAATCCTTAAATCCATTGTGACTGAAATTTGGTTGGATGAATATAGATAATTCAAGGAGTCTTTCTGCCAAAAATAATGCAAAACTGAGTCGGGGCCCTGAAACGCGTTTTAGCCCAAAAATCGTGATGCGTACACGATTTCGGCTAAAAACTGACCTGAAAAGTTTTTTTCAAATATTTGCCACAATACTCAGAAAAATTATATAATTCAAAGCCAAAAAAATTTAAATGTTTTTCACGCTTCTAATATAGTTTTCCAATTTTTTCCGAATTTATTTTAATTAAATCGAAACAAGATTTAGATACACGTAAAAATAAATCCTTAAATCCAATGTGGCTGAGATTTAGTTAGATAAATATAGATATTCCAAGGAGACTTTCTACCAAAAATCATGCAAAACTGATCGGGGCCCCGAAACGCGTTTTTTAGTTCAAAAATCGTGACGGTTAGTACACGATTTCGGTTAAAAACTGACCTTAAAATTTTTTTTCTGAATTTTTTTGCCACAATACTCAGAAAAAATATATAATTCAACTCCAAAAAGATTGACAGGCTTTTCACTCTTCTATTATCGTTTTTCCAATTTATCCCGAATTTATTTCTAATTAAATAGAAACAAGCTTTTAATAATCGTGAAAATAAATCCTTAAATCCAATGTGGCTGAGATTTTGTTAGATGAGTATAGATATTTCAAGGAGTCTTTCTGCCAAAATAATGCAAAACTGAGTCGGGGCCCCGAAACGCGTTTTAAGCCCAAAAATCGTGATGGTTAGTACACTATTTCGGCTAAAACTGACCTGAATTTTTTTTTTCAATTTTTTCCACAATACTCTGAAAAATTATATAATTAAAAGCCAAAAAAAATTAAGTGTTTTTCACGCTTCTATTATAGTTTTTCCAATTTTATCCGAATTTATTTCTAATTAAATCGAAACAAGATTCAGATACTCGTAAAAATAAATCCTTAAAACCAATCTGGCTGAGATTTCGTTGGATGAATATTAATATTCCAAGGAGTCTTTCTGCGAAAAATAATGCAAAACTAACTCGGGGCCCCGAAACGCGTTTTTAGCCCAAAGATCCTGATGGTTAGTACACGATTTCGAGTAAAACTGACCTGAAAATTTTTTTTTCACTTTTTTGCCACAATACTCAGAAAAATTATATAATTCAATGTCAAAAAAATTTAAATGTTTTTCACGCTTCTAATATAGTTTTTTAAATTTTTCCCGTTTTATTTTAATTAAATCGAAACAAGATTCAGATACACGTAAATTTAAATCCTTAAATCCAATGTGGCTGAGATTTTGCTAGATGAATATAGATATGCCAAGGAGTCTTTCAGCCAAAAGTAATGCAAAACAGAGTCGGGGCCCCGAAACGCGTTTTTAGCTCAAAAATCGTGATGCTTAGTACACGATTTCGGCTAAAAACTTACCTGAAAAATTTTTTCTGAATTTTTTGCCACAATACCCAAAAAAATATATAATTGAATGCCAAAAAGTTTGACGGGCTTTTCACGCTTCTATTATCGTTTTTCCAATTTTCCCGAATTTATTTCTAATTAAATCGAAACAAGATTTTGATACTCGTAAAAATAAATCCTTAAATCCAATGTGGATGAGATTTGGTTAGATGAATATAGATATTCCCAGGAGTCTTTCTGCCAAAAATAATGTAAAACTGAGTCAGGGCCCCGAAACGCGTTTTTAGCCCAAAAATCGTGATGGTTAGTACGAGATTTCGGCTAAAAATTGACTTGAAAATTTTTTTTTTCTGAAATTTTTGCCACAATACTCAGAAAAAATATATAATTCAACGCCAAAAAGATTGACGGGCTTTTCACGCTTCTTTTATCGTTTTACCAATTTTTCTGAATTTATTTCTAATTAAATCGAAATAAGATTTTGATACTTGTAAAAATAAATGCTTAAATCCAATGTGGCTGAGATTTTGTTAGATGAATATAGATATTCTAAGGAGTCTTTCAGCCAAAAGTAATGCAAAACAGAGTCGGGGCTCCGAAACGCGTTTTTAGCTCAAAAATCGTGATGGTTAGTACACGACTTCAGCTAAAAACTGACCCGAAAATTTTTTTCCTGAATTTATTGCCACAATACCCAGAAAAAATATATAATTGAATGCCAAAAAGATTGACGGGCTTTTCACGCTTCTATTATCGTTTTTCCAATTTTCCCGAATTTATTTCTAATTAAATCGAAACACGATTTAGATTATCGTAAAAATAAATCCTTAAATCCAATGTGGATGAGATTTGGTTAGATGAATATAAATATTCCCAGGAGTCTTTCTGCCAAAAATATAAAACTGAGTTGGGGCTCCGAAACGCGTTTTTAGCCCAAAAATCGTGACGGTTAGTACGAGATTTCGGCTAAAAACTGTCTTGAAAATTTTTTTTCTAAATTTTTTTGCCACAATACTCAGAAAAATAAACAATTCAACGCCTAAAAGATTGACAGGCTTTTCACGCTTCTATTATCGTTTTTCCAATTTTTCCGAATTTATTTCTAATTAAATCGAAACAAGATTTTAATAATCGTAAAAATAAATCATTAAATCCAATGTGGTTGAGTATAGATATTCCAAGGAGTCTTTCTGCCAAAAATAATGCAAAACTGAGTCAGGGCCCCGAAACGCGTTTTTAGCCCAAAAATCGTGATGGTTAGTACACTATTTCGGCCAAAAACTGACCTGAAATTTTTTTTTTTCAATTTTTTCCCACAATACTCAGAAAATTTATATAATTAAAAGCCCAAAAAATTAAGTGTTTTTCACGCTTCTAATATAGTTTTTCCAATTTTATCCGAATTTATTTCTAATTAAATGGATACAAGATTCAGATACTCGTAAAAATAAATCCTTAAAACTAATGTGGCTGAGATTTCATTAGATGAATATTAATATTCAAAGGAGTCTTTCAACCAAAAATAATGCAAAACTGAGTCGGGGCCCCGAAACGCGGTTTTAGCCCAAAGATCCTGATAACGTACATGATTTCAGATAAAAACTGACCAGAAAAGTTTTTTTTTTCAATTTTTTGCCACAATAATCAGAAAAATTATATAATTTCATGCCAAAAAAATTTAAATGTTTTTCACGCTTCTAATATAGTTTTTCCAATTTTTTCAAATTTATTTTAATTAAATCGAAACAAGATTCAGATACACGTAAAGTTAAATCCTTAAATCCAATGTGGCTGAGATTTAATTAGATGAATATAGATATTCCAAGGAGGCTTTCTGCCAAAAATAATATAAAACTGAGTCCAGACCCCGAAACACGTTTTTAGCCTAAAAATCGTGATGATTAGTACACGATTTCAGCTAAAATCTGACCTGAAAATTTTTTTCTTAATTTTTTGCCACAATACTCAGATAAAATATATAATTCAACACCAAAAATATTGACGGGCTTTACACTCTTCTATTATCGTTTTTCCAATTTTCCAGAATTTATTTCTAATTAAATCGAAACAAGATTCTAATCTTCGTAAATACAAATCCTTAATTCCAATGTGGTTGAAAATTTGTTTGTTGAATACATATATTTCAACAAGTCCTGGCGCCAAAAATTATGCAAAATTGAGTCGGGTTCTCAGAACGCATTTTTAGCCAAAAACTGTGATTGATTACACGATTTGGACTAAAATTTTCCAAAAATTAAATCGAAAGGTTTTTCCTCTATTTTCGGCCACAAAATTTAAAAATATATATAATTTAACACCAAAAAGATTAAAGGGCTTTTCATGCTTCTAATATCATTTATCATAAGTTTTTTTGAAGTAATTTTTAATTAAATCGAAACAAGATTTTGATACTCGTAAAAACAAATCTTTAAATCCAATGTGGCTAAGATTTGCTCAGATGAACACAGATATTTCAACGAGTCTTGCGCCAAAAATCATGTGAAACTAAGTCGGGATCCCGTAACGTGTTTTTAGCCAAAAACTGTGATGTTTAGTAAATGATTTCGGCTAAAATTTTGCCAAAATTGAATCGAAAATTTTCCCTCAATTTTTGGCATAATTCTCATAAAAAATACATAAATTCAATGCCAATAAGATTGAAAGGATTTTTACACTTCTAATATCATTTCGACTATTTCAACAAGTACTCGCGCCAAAAATCATGCAAAATTGAATCGGGTTGCCGGATTGCGTTTTTAGCCAAAAACTATAATAGTTAGTACACGATTTCGGCTAAAATTTTGCAAAGATTAAATAGAAAATTTTTCCCTCAATTTTTGGCATAATGCTCTAAAAATATATAAATTCAATGTCAATAAGATTGAAAGGCTTTACACACTTCTAATACCATTTCTGCTATTTCAACAAGTACTCGCGCCAAAAATAATGCAAACTTGAGTCGAGTTGCCGGAACGTGATTTTAGCCAAAAACTGTGATGGTTAGTACAAGATTTCGGCTAAAATTTTGCAAAATTGAATCGAAAATTTTTCCCTCGATTTTTGCCATAATTCTCTAAAAAAGTATATAACTTCAATGCCAATAAGATTGAAAGGCATTTCACATTTCTAATATCATTTTTTCTATTTTTTTCCGAATTAATTTCTATTTAAATCGAAACAAGATTCTAAAGCTCATAAAAACAAATCCTACTGAATATGGCCCTACTGAATATGCAAATATAATATTATGGCCCTACTGAATATGCAACTATATGATTATGGCCCTACTGAATATGCAACTACATGACCCTCCTGAATATGTACTATATGATTCCCAACTGAATATGCAACTATATGGCCCCTACTAAATATGCAACTATATGATTCCTATTGAATATGCAACAATATGATTATGGCCCTACTGAATATGCAACTACATGACCCTACTGAATATGCAACTATATGATTCGCTACTGAATTTGCAACTGTATGATTCCCTACAGAATATGCAACTATATGGTCCCTATTGAATATGCAACTATTTGGACCCTACTGAATATGCAACTATATGATTCCCTACCGAATATGCAACTATATGACCCCTACTGAATATGCAATTATATGACCCCTACTAAATATACAACAATATGATTATGGCCCTACTGAATATGCAACTACATGACCCTACTGAATATGCAACTATATGATTCCATACTGAATATGCAACTATACGGCCCATACTGAATATGCAACTATATGATTCCAACCTGAATATACAACTATATGATTCCCTGCTGATTATGCAACTATATGACCCATAGTGAATATGCAACTATATGACCCATACTGAATATGCAACTATATGATTCCCTACTGAATATGCAACTATATGATTATGGCCCTACTGATTATGCAATTATATGATTATAGCTCTACTGAATATGCAATTACATGACCCTTCTGAATATGCAACTATATGATTGCCTACTAAATATGCAACTATATGATTCGCTACTGAATATGCAACTATATGGCCCTACTGAATATGCAACTATATGATTCCCTACAGAATATGCAACTATATGATTCCCTACTGAATATGCAATTATATGATTATGGCCCTACAGAATATGCAACTATATGATTCCCTACTGATTATGCAACTATATGATTCCCTACTGAATATGCAACTATATGACCCCTATTGAATATACAACTATATGATTCCCTACAGAATATGCAACTATATGGCCCTACTGAATATGCAACTATATGATTATGGCCCTACTGAATATGCAACTGCATGACCCTACTGAATATGCAACTATATGATTCCCTAATGAATATGCAACTATATGATTCACTACTGAATATGCAACTATATGGCCCCTACTGAATATACAACTATATGGCCCCTACTGAATATGCAACTATATGATTCCCTACTGAATATGCAACTATATGATTATGGCCCTGCTGAATATGCAACTATATGGCCCCTACTGAATGTGCAACTAATGATTCCCTACTGAATATACAACTATATGGCCCCTACTGAATATGCAAATATATGATTCCCTACTGAATATGCAACTATATTGCCCCTACTGAATATGCAACTATATGATTCCTTACTGAATATGCAACTATATGATTCCCTATTGAATATGCAACTATATGACCCCTACTGAATATGCAACTATATGATTCCCTAATAAATATGCAACTATATGATTATGGCCCTACTGAATATGCAACTATATGATTATGGCCCTACTGAATATGCAACTACATGACCTTACTGAATATGCAACTATATGATTCCTTACTGAATATGCAACTATATGAATCCATACTTACTATACAACTATATGATGGCCCTACTGAATATGCAACTATATGATTCCCTACTGAATATGCAACTATATGATTCCCTACTGAATATGCAACTATATGATTCCTTACTGAATATGCAACTATATGATTCCCTATTGAATATGCAACTATATGACCCCTACAGAATATGCAACTACATGACCCCTACTGAATATGCAACTATATGATTAAGGCCCTACTGAATATGCAACTATATGATTATGGCCCTACTGAATATGCAACTATATGATTATGGCCCTACTGAATATGCAACTACATGACCTTACTGAATATGCAACTATATGATTCCCTACTGAATATGCAACTATATTATTCCCTACTGAATATGCAACTATATGGCCCCTACTGAATATGCAATTATATGATTCCCTACTGAATATGCAACTATATGATTCCCTACTGAATATGCAACTATATGACCCCTACTAAATATGCAACTATATGATTCCCTACTGAATATGCAACTATATGAATCCCTACTGAATATGCAACTATATGACCCATACTGAATATGCAACTCTATGATTCCCTACTGAATATGCAACTACATGATTATGGCCCTACTAAATATGCAACTATATGATTATGGCCCTACTGAATATGCAACTATATGGCCCCTACTGAATATGCAACTATATGATTCCCTACTGAATATGAATCCCTACTGAATATGCAACTATATGACCCCTACTGAATATGCAACTATATGATTCCCTACTGAATATGCAACTATATGACCCCTACTGAATATGCAACTATATGATTCCCTACTGAATATGCAACTATATGATTATGGCCCTACTGAATATGCAACTATATGATTATGGCCCTACTGAATATGCAACTATATGATTCCCTACTGAATATGCAACTATATGACCCTACTGAATATGCAACTATATGACACCCTAATGAATATGCAACTATATGATTACCTACTAAATATGCAATTATATGATTCCCTACTGAATATCTAACTTTATGGTCCTACTGAACATGCAACTATATGATTCCTTACTGAATATGCAACTATATGGCCCTACTGAATTTGCAACCATATGATTTCCTACTGAATATGCAACTATATGACCCTACTGAATATGCAACCATATGGCCCTTCTGAATTTGAAACTATATGGTCCTACTGAATATGAAACTATATGATCCTACTGAATATGCAACTATATGATTCCCTACTGAATATGCAACTATATGATGCCCTACTGAATATGCAACTATATGATTTCCTACTGAATATGCAACTATATGGCCACTACTGAATATGCAACTATATGATACCCTACTGAATATGCAACTATATGATGCCCTAGTGAATATGGAACCATATGATTCCCCACTGTATATGCAACTACATGGTCCTATGCTATATGACCCCTACTGGATATATAAGTAAAGGAGGAAGGAAAGGATGTGTTCAAGAAGAGAACAATCATTGCTACCATGTCCGAAAGGAAGAGAACAATCAGCAAGGAATTGTTGATTGAAAGCAAGTGAATCTGGTCATCCCTGAAAGTTATGCATCCCATCTAGATGTCCACTTCACATCACTCTCCTGAAAATTTAGCACGAGAATATTAGCACCTCACCAATGTAACAGGCAAGCTATTTCTATAATTGATTCATGAAAGTGATCCAAGTTAGAACTTCTGCCAAGATTAGCCAGCAAAATTATGTAAACACAAATTATCACCACTTATAGGCTTTGGGCCAACTATTGAAACATAAACTGTTAACAATTAGTACAGCAACGTCTATCCTAAAGATATTTGAAGTTGATCTGCTTCAACTTCTTAAGGAGTGTAAGAATTAACAGCTCCGCGTTTATGTTGGGGGCACATGTTGTTAAACGAGTTTTCTCACTCATTTCCCCTCACTTTTCAGGCTTAATACTGCTTGATTGCATGAAAAAATGACATCAAAACTTGATATTACAATCACAGCCACAAGTACCAGAATAAACAAATTTATGGTATCCCATAAGTCGGAGAAGCTAACCTCAAATCCCACAATTCTGGCAGTCAGTTTGTAACTCCCAATGATTCTTGACAGTGAATGCCAAATGGTTGTGAATAAAAAACTTTTCCTCCTTGCTCTGCATAATCAGACAAAGTAAGCATACATAGCAGCTTGTACATCCAAAACTAAAGGAACTTTCAGATTATTGTGTTTACCCCACTGTATTGGCCTTCAAGCCCAATATGGTAGCCAAGTTGATCAACATTGGAGACTCCTGATCTAACCTTCTTATGTGTAACAATAGGATAGGAGGAAGGTTGTCAAGGATCCTGTCACAAATAAATTACAAAAAGAACCTCGACAGGAAAAGATAAATTCAATATTTCAAGAAACAAGTAGCATACATATTGACTGGATTTCATCATCAATATTCTCCTTAAACTGCAAACAGTTTCAGCATCAAGCTTAATCTGGCAAAGCACAGCACACATTTCTGCCTCCCGCAATTTAAACTGCATTAATTCACATCAAAGAGAAACCATGTTAATTGCCATAAAACAGAAAATCTACCCAATAATCATCAGAAACACTAAAACTGACCACAAAGGGAGAATTTCCGATATGGTCACCACGAAGCACTTCCCATGATTTTGTGCATTGTACACTATCATTTTTGGCACATGAAAAGGAAGTATATAATATGAGTACAGAAGTTGTGTCTTTATAGACGTCAATTTGTTCACTTTCAAAGGATTTCCCTGCATGCCAATAAAACAAGAACCATAGATGAGTTCATCAAAGTCATTGCAGAACCTGCAGGAATCTATGGCTGCAATAATTTACACCAATTCTGAATCTGCATCAGATACTGCAGTACTCCAAACAGAAATTTCTCTCACTTTACTCATTCAAACATAATTTAACTGCGCCTTATCCTTATTAAACCTACTCTGCAGATTTCAAAAGAAAATATCCAGAGTATTTCTAAGAGAAGCAATTTTCAGTGTCAGTGAGCAAATATTAAATATGGGAATAATTTGGAGCATGAGAACTTGTTTTCACATGGAACCAAACACTTTTACTTCTTATTGCAATAACAAATGCCATTTTTCAAGCCTATTCAAAGGTTAAACACATACTAACAGACGTATATTATACTGGTCATCAGTTAAACATCAGTCTGCAATGAAATATATATGTTGCTTCTATATAAGACATTAACTTGGATAAAAACAAAAACTTCCGAATATAGTTGAATCCCATTGTCAAATCTACTGCAGCTCCAAGATTAATGATCTTAAATGTATGAGACCCAGCTCATGTTTTGGAGCGGCAAACAATCAATCTAGAAATGCTTGAAAATCAGCATATCTTTGTGCACTAAGTAAAAGCTTTGATTAAATTACCTTCAGAGAAAATGATATTTTGTAGCTTAATATTCCTATGAACAATTCCTGTCGAACGGAGACCATCCAAGGCAAATAAGATCTGACTCATGATACTTTGAATGATTCTATTTTCCCTTTCCCAGCGTTTTCCCAAGTTTTGGACCTCCATAACTATCATGGTTTCTACCTGATATTATGCAAAACAATAACTAGAGTTAGCAATCATAGAGCTAGCTCCCAAATGAAACTTTAAAATAAAGCATTAATAAAAATTCAAGCAAAGCTCACATACGGTCACGTTTAGGAGTCACTCAAGAAAAGGAAAGATTACAAGAAAGTCCATATTGACTATGTAGGTACAGCTTAATCATATAAGCTAAGGCTAACAACAATGGCAAGATAGCAGTATATGAAGGATAATCTTCCAAATCATCCACTAAGAATCCAAAAACATTTCATAAATCTTCATGCATAGCAGAAAATATTTTTCAATATTTAATCTATACCAACATAAAACAGTTCAGACAATCATAATCCAGCACATGCTATCTAATCAGAGGAAAACATGTTAACACTTTAAGATTCTTCACACAGGGAAGATTAAAAAAAGAATAGGATTGGTACCTTTTAGCTTTCAATCTTTGTATGCGCATTGCAAAATGGAAGAGAACTTCTTAGCCCCAAATTATAGAAAGCTGTGGAGTCCTAACAAGTGTTTTTCGCCATTGTTACTATTGTATGTGTCATACAACAAAGTCCCTTGTTTGTAGGACTCCAGATTTCTTGCAGCTGGCTTTCAACTGTACAGAACACTTTAAACTGAACCTAGGCATCCAGTAAAAAAACAGTTAGTTTCTCTTGATAATCTAAGATACAATATAAATTTAATAAGCCTTACAAGTTTACAATCACCGGTAAAGAAATTATTTCAAACCACAACAGGAAAAATCACTTTATGTTCATGATCATAATTTGCTTGCTGCAAGTTTGCTAGTTTAACCAGGAAAAAAATCAGGACAACAAGCCAAAAGACATTATAAACCTAAAACAGAACAAAAAAAAAAAAGTCAATGATTACAATTAAATAGTTGCTTACATGAATACTGAAATTTTCATGTACTTCCATATTTGCATTAGAATTTACGACTAATGATTCCTGCATATGAAAACAAGCAGAAGGGGCAATTGTCAAGAATGATTATATACCAAGAAATATGCAGCAAAAACACAGAAATACAGTGGATTAATTACCTTGAGAACAACTAAATTAATAGCTTCCAGTGTAAAGTTGCAACAATGTGTCCTCACCACCATCCATAAGTGTTCGGGGATTCACTAATGTGTAAAAAACAGGATATCACAAGGTATATCAGAAGCATATAATAACTAGGGAATGATGAATAGTGAAGCAGAGAATTAACTCTCTTTGTAGTAATCACAAATTTCTCTATGATTTTTCTTTGTAATAGTGTTAGATCTTTTGATAATCTAAGATACAATTTCATTTAATAAGCCTTACAATTTTACAATCACAAGTCAAGAATAAATTGGCAAATGGCAAAAGAAAATAAACTCATAGGTGCAGGTGACTTTCATTAGTTGATGCTCAACTTGAAGACAGCTAAAATTGGCTTTGAAAAAGCACCTTGAATGCTCTGTTTCAAAACTAATTATGGATCAGCTTGCTTAAGATAGTAATAATTATTGATTTATTTCATCTAATAACAATGAATTAATGATGCTTTTTCTTTGACGAAATAATAATGATACTTGTAAGAACATGTCAATGTATGCAATTGTCAACAGATCAAAAACCAAACTCTTTTCATCAAATTTCCTCAATTTTCCTAGCACATAAAAGAGCAGTAAGGGGAAAATGTGAAAGAAACGAACCTTCTTTTCTCTTAGCCAAATAAACTCGACCAACTTTCCTCGTACTTGGGGCTTCCCACTGTATCCACTATTTTCAGCAGCAGAAGCCTCTGAAGAAACCAATTAAAATGAACTTAAGCAATTTAGAACATATATAGTATAACATAATCCCTAAATTCTCAAAATCTGACCAAATACAGAAGTGTTTGCAAACTATACAGAAAATCAAAATCCCTAAACTCACCAATTTGATTTCTGATCTGCATTACTTAAAATGAGATCTTACACTAAGCATCAAGTGTTGCGGCTTTCCAAACAATGAAAACCAAATCTTAATATGATAATCCTTTATTCAAACCCCTAATTCATACTTAATTCCTTTTTAAGCAATTAAATCATGAAAATTAAAAAGACAAAAACGTACCGGTTAATACTTTGATTAAGGAGAGAAAAGAACCTGAGGGAAAGAACCAGAGAAATTTAATCGGTGAAAATGAAAATTCTTGTCGCTTATGTTTATCGTTCAAGTTTTGTGAGGAAGTGAAAATCGTGAGGTTAGGAGGGTTGAAAACAGGGAGAAACGAGAGAGAGGGAAAACATCCATGGATTTTTACTTTTGAATGAAAAGAAAAGGGGGAATTGGGGGAAAGAGGGAGAGAAATGTGACGGAAATTAGAAACTGTAAGGTTTTACCCAAAAAAATACTCCATTGAGAGTAAAAAAGAAATTGTTTTCGCTTTTGGTCTGGGCCAATCGGGCCGGATTATTTAACCCATTACTTTCAACCCTCGGGATCCCAGGGCCTAAGTCCGTAAGGCCTAAATTAATTTTTTTTGGGCTTGTTTGATGATTATAGACAGTTAGGTTCTGTTTGTTAAATCATAAATCATAAATCATATATCATATATCATATATCATATATATATATATATATAATGATAACAATGTACACTTTGAAAATGGTAACTCATTAAATGTTAAAATCGTGATGGTTATTACACGATTTCGGCTAAAAACTTATCGGACAAGTTTTTTCTCAATTTTTTGTCACAATACTCAGAAAAAATATATAATTCAACGCCAAAAAGATTGATGGGGTTTTCACGCTTCTAATATCGTTTTCCCATTTTTTTCCGAATTAATTTTTAATTAAATTGAAACAAGATTCAGATGCTCGTAAAAACAAATACTTAAATCGAACGTGACTGGGATTTTGTTCGATGAATATAGATATTTCAAGGAGTATTTACGTTAAAAATCATGCAAAAACATATTTTCGGCTAAAAATACACAATTCAAAGCAAAAAAAAGTTGAAATATTTTCTTGTTTTAAATATCATTTTTCTATTTTTTTCCGAATCTATTTCTTATCAAATCGAAACAATATTCAGATGCTCGTAAAAACAAATCCTTAAATCTAATGTGGCTGAGAGTCTGAGATTGGTTAGATGAATATAGATATTTCAAGGAGTCTTTCTGCCAAAAATCATGCAAAACTGAGCCGGGGCCCCCGAAATGCGTTTTTAGCCCCAAAACCATGATGGTTAGTACACGATTTTCGGCTAAAATCTGACCCGGAATTTTTTTTCTGAATTTTTTGTCACGATACTCAGAAAAAATTTATAATTCAACACCAAAAAGATTGATTGTTCACGCTTTTAATATCATTTTTCCAATTTTTTTCGAATTAATTTCTAATTAAATCGAAACAAGATTCAGATGCTTGTAAAAACAAATCCTTATATCCAATGTGGCTGACATTTGGTTTGATGAACATAGATATTTCAAGAAGTCTTTGCGCCAAAAATCATGCAAAATTGAGTCGGGCTCGAGAACGCATTTTTAGCCAAAAACCGTGATGGTTAGTACACGATTTCGGCTAAAAACTGATCGAAAAAGTTTTTTTCTCAATTTTTTGCCACAATACTCAAAAAAATATATAATTCAACGCAAAAAAGATTGACGGGCTTTTCACGCTTCTAATATCGTTTTTCCAGTTTTTTCGAATTAATTTTTAATTAAATTGAAACAAGATTCAGATGCCTCGTAAAAACAAATACTTAAATCGAACGTGGCTGGGATTTTGTTCGATGAATATAGATATTTCAAGGAATATTTACGTCAAAAATCATGCAAAACTGAGCCAGTGCTAAAAACTGTTTCGAAAATTTTTTTTTCAATTTTTTGCCACAATACTCAAAAAAAATATATAAACCAGCAATTTTTTTCCTTGGCATAGGAAACTTTAATCTTAACAATCTCGGCATTAGACCAATTTTTTTAAACATGTAAAGTATTAAACTAATTTTTTTCTTAATGTCCATAATTTATTTAAATTAAATAAATATAAATTATAAATAAAAAGTATTTCAAATAATTATGGGGAGTAAATTATTATAATTATGTTTTGTATTTACAATATCTTTACATAATTTAAATAAAAAGTTTCATGATTATAAATTATAATATTATAATTAAACATAATATAATTGAAAAATAATTATTAGAAGTAAATTATTAATTATATTTATAGTAGATTATTAATATCTTTTCATAATTTAATAATTTTTTTAAATATTAGATTTACAATATCTTTCCATAATAATATTAATAAAAAAGTTGAATCATCTAAATAAATAATAAAAAAGCTAAATGACTAAAAAGAATACTTCTTAAAAAATCAGTATACTATAATACTAAGGGTATTTATGAAATTTCCCAATTAGAATTTTTGAGTTAATGATTTTATATAGTAGTAAGATAAGATAGTAAGATAAACTTAAAAAAAAAAACATTGGAAGATTAAAACGTGGAAGACCCTGATTTAGAATATTGAACAATTTTACCAAAAATCTCACAATTAATAATCCCATTAATCTGTTTGCAGAATGAAATCAAGAAAGATCATGAATGCTTAACTAGGAGGTGAGTGTGAGTCAACTACAAGTCAACCTTAATTCTACTATAAAAAGCAAGGAAACGCAGAAAAAGAGATAAAACAAACGGAGATATCCAAAAGGAGATCAGAAAACAAAGATCAATCAAAGAAAAAGAAAGAAAAGAAGTCGATTAGAACTACTACTCAAACTATTCAAATTGAAAATATACATTAATACTCCAGTTTCTTAATTCTATTGAGTATCAGAAAAATCACTATTTATGACAAATAAAGTTTGCCCCTATTGATAAGGGCTTAATGTCCATTTCCCCCCTAAACTTTTACAAAATGGACATTTTTCTCCTTAAATTTTTAATTTGAGATTTTCACCTCCTAAACTATTGAAATTGGAACAATTTCCCCCCAAGAGCCTTTTTCAATATCTTATCTTTCTTTGATTCCAGAATACAATAAGATCCATTTCTATCTATATAAAATTTATTAGATAGAAATCTAAATTAAATAATGTCTTCACATATCAAATATTTCCATATCGATCCATATGACACTTTTGTTCTGACAATGTGACGAAGAGTGAGTGCGAAAAAGAAACTTTCATTTAAAGTATCTTATTATTTAATTTAATATTGGATTAGATTGAAAAAAGAAAAAAAAGGAACTTTTCTCTTTTTCTGATATACAAAAGTAGTAAAAATTTGTTGACATAGTCCAAAAATTGTTGATGTGGCATGACGTGGCATTATGTCATGTCAGTATTTTTTTGGGGGAAAATTGTCCCAATTTTAATAGTTTAGGAGCACATTAAAAGTTCAAAAAGGAAATTGTTCCAATTTTGATAGTTGAAAGAACTGAAAGTTACAAATTAAAAATTTAGAAAAAAAAATTGTCTCATCCGTAAAAGTTTTGGGAGAAATGGGCATTATTCCTATTGATAAGTGATAGAGAAGTGACGACATTGGCCTATGCCTAATGTCCTCTCGGGTCTTCGTACAATGATTTTTGGGGTCACTGACTGACTTTTCCGCGATTGGTTTAAGAAGGCTTACCTGTCAGTCAAAAATGATTAATTTACACAGGTACTTTATCTCCACTTAATGGACTTGCAATTTCTTTTGTCATTTCACCCAAACAAAGCACTAATTATAAGTTAATTTATACATCATTGATTTAGGTAGTGCTGTTAAATTCCTTTAACAAATTATTATCATGACAACTTATTAAAAGATATATGTTTTAATTAAGCATGATTTTAAAATTAAGTTTGACCACTGGAGTAAGGTTTAAACTATCTCAATTCTCAAGCTTTACCTAGTTAAAACAGGGTTTGATACAGGCATGCAGGAAATGCTCTGTAAAGCTTGAGTGCCTTCATCGTTCTTTAGCTTGACAAAATTGACTTATCAGCTATGTTTAATGGTACAGCTACACTTAAACTATTCTGTATTGGAACCTAAAATTGGGAACTACTGTTTCAGGAGTATATACCCCATATGATATGAGTGCTGCAATTGCTTTAACTCATCTCTAGAGCTGAAGAAAAGGTTTTAATCTCCAAAAAGATGATAAAACTTACTTCTACACAAATGAATTTGATATGCATAGCTTAAAAACCTTTGGTTTTATGAATTATAAGTAAATATTTATATATTAACCTTGAGAAAAGCAGGGGAAAATCCTGCTACTGACAAAAGTAGATATGAAATCATCAGCAAAAGATAAAAACATCTTGCAACATAGTAAAAGACATCATCAGAATAAATAAGCAAGTAAAGCAATGCTGACATAAACGGGAACTTATTGTAAAGCTTGCAAAGCAACTTAATTAGCCTCTCAGACCCATTTCAGCCATAAACTTCTGAATTGCTCTGAACATCACTGCAGCAGAAAGAGATTTGACTTTAAGAGTAAATTAGTACTACAGGTAAAAACAAATCATACCATGTTAAACCTGCTCAATGTTGTTTAGGAAGTTCTGTTTGATTTTCTTGAGCGTAAACACAACATCCTTCATATCTTTTCTTTGTTCAGGTAACTCAGTTGAACAATCCAAAGCTAGCTCCAAGATAGATGATATACAATTTTCTTTCACAGTGAAATACTCATCTTCTATTCTTAGTAAATAGGCATCTGCAATATCAATCATTCCCTTGGCCAAGGACTTTTTAACCCAATGCTGCATATTCAACTCTTCTGTAAACATTTCATCTGTTGGCTTTTTCTTTGTAAAAGTTTCAATCAAAAGTATTCCATAACTGTAGACATCACATTTTACAGAAACAAATCCTGCTAATCCATATTCTGCATTTTAATAAGCATACATAATGAAAGTGTCATTAATCCTCAATTAACCATAGCTTTGAAACAAGAAAACAGAAAAGAAACAATGTTATACCTGGTGCCATATACCCAATTGTAGCAAGAGTCATGGTTTGTGTCACGAAATCCCCTTCTCCCAACAATTTGGCAATGCCAAAATCTCCAACATGCGCAACCATGTCTTCGTCAAGTAAAATATTGCTTGGTTTCAGGTCGCAATGAATTGTTGGCGTTGGAAGTCCAACATGGAGGTACTCCAAAGCCGATGCAACATCCACCATTATGTCAATCCTCTGCAATATATCAAGAAAATAGTATCCAGAATGTAGCCATTGCTCGAGATTTCCATTAGGCATGAAATCCAGCACCAAGGCTTTGAAGTCAAAATCGGAGCAGCAAGTAATGACCTTAACTAAGTTTCGATGAACCAAATTAGTTATTGCCTCACATTCAACATCAAAGCTCTTAAATGCTCCCTCTAACTGCAAATTGAACACTTTTATTGCAACATCTGTCCCATCCAAAAGTTTTCCTTTGTAGACGGATCCAAAACTACCTGAACCAACCAAATTGCGAGAGTCAAATCCATCAGTTGCTTGTAAAAGTTCAGCATGTGAGATTATTCTCCGTAGTTCCACATATAATAAATCATCTTTAGCAGGTTCACTTGTATCCTGATCGCAGCATTTTCTGTACGCAACAATCAAGACAACAATTACTATGATGGAAGCAATTGTTGGTGAGCCATACTTTAAGACACTCATCACTTTGGTCATCCTTGAATGTCCATGGATGCTATTCTTGCAAGGTGGGATTAGCAATCTAGGCGGACCGCAAAGTGCATGATTTCTCATGAATGATGTGCTAGAAAAATTGCTGAAACGTCCACCTGTGGGGATTTCTCCTTCTAGTCTGTTGAAAGACACATTGAAATATATCAGATATGAAAGCTTCTCCAAAGACTTGGGAATAACACCAGAGAGATTGTTGTTGCATAAATCCAAGAATTCCAGGCTAACAAGGCCCCCAAATGATTCAGGGATATGACCATGTAAAGTATTGTAGGATAGATCTAAAGCTTCTAAACCTTGGAGGCCCCCAATTGTAGATGAGATATCACTCGCCAATAGATTCCTGGACAAATTCAAGTATAACAAAGCCCTCAAATGTCCAACATCAAATGGATGTGAACTGCTAAGATAATT
Organism: Corchorus olitorius; assembly: GCA_001974825.2. Taxonomy (NCBI): domain Eukaryota; kingdom Viridiplantae; phylum Streptophyta; class Magnoliopsida; order Malvales; family Malvaceae; genus Corchorus; species Corchorus olitorius. The sequence continues at coordinate 111,604 of AWUE01016365.1, forward strand.
TGATGACAAATCTATTTCTAAAATATCTTTGAGGCTCCACAAGGTTGAGGGTATTGCAAAACTCAACTTGTTAGAACTCAAGTAAAGTTGTCTCAAAGAAGTCAAATTACCCAAACATGGGAGTATTGGTCCGTCGAAATTATTGAAAGATAAATACAACTTGTATAATCTATGCAAAGCACATATCTGTTCTGGGATTGACCTTTGTAGTTCATTAATCCCAAGACCCAAAGCTTGGATGCTGCGTAGCCCTGATATTGTTGCCGGAATAGATCCACTAATTTTATTGTTCACAAGACCTACAAGCATAATGTTGCTTAAGTTACCGATTTCAGCTGGGATGTTGCCTTTAAGCTCACAACCATTAGCATCAAATACTTGAAGAGACGCTGAAAGATTCCCGATAGAAGATGGAAGAATGCCATTCAACGGATTCTGTGAAACACTTAAAATTCTCAAATTTCTACAATTTGCCAAAGAAGTGAGAAAGCTCCACTCAGGGTCTGTGGTTAAATGATTTTCAGCAATGGCAAACCACTCAAGGTGTCTTAAGCTGCCAAGTGTATTGGGAATAAATCCAGAGAAGGAGTTATTTGCTATTGCAAGCAGCTTGAGCATGGAAGCATTGGAGATGGAGTGGAGAATGTTTCCGCTGAGATTATTTTCCCACAATGAAAGAGATTCAAGTTTTCCAGCACCAGTCAGTGGTGGGAAGTTACCTGTTAAAATTGATCTTTTTAGTGTATATCCATGCTTCAGACTAATAAATTGAACTTATGCTTCAATTATCTAAAGAAATGAAAAGAAGAACAAAGTAAATAGAATGTTTTTAGACACGGGAGAGAAAACCAAAGTAAAACTACAAACCTTGTAAATTGTTGTCACCCAAATGTACTTCTCTGAGATTGGTTAAATTACCAATGCCTTTTGGAATGTGCCCGATTAACTGATTCTTGGGTAATACTAAACTCTTCAGGTTGTAGCATTTGCCTATGCTTGATGGAGTATTTCCTGATAGACTATTATTAGGGAGAAAAACAACTTGCAAAGAAGAAATGTTGAAGATTGAAGCTGGAATTTGACCAGTGAGGCCATTATCTGAAATACTAAGTATCTGCAAACTAAGAAGATTACTAATTTCCTCAGGAATTTCACCTGCAATTTAGTAAACAGTCAATTAGCTAGCTACATATATATTTTGTTAGTGTACATTTTGTTAATTTCAATCAAATTTCAGTCTCTATTGGTTCATCAAATTATATACTTTGCATTGAGGGTTCTTTTCCTGATGATTTACTTTGATATAATTAATGAACCAAAATGAAAAGGAAATCAAAGGTACCTTCTAAGTTATTGAAACCCAAATAAACTTGTTTGAGTCTCGTTAAATTTCCAATGCTTCTTGGAATGAGCCCATTGAAATGATTTGTAGACAATGCTAATACTTGGAGCTTGCTACATTTGCCTATACTTGATGGGATGTAACCAGATATTCCATTTATATGCAACCAAAGCACCTCAAGTTTGGGAAGATGGGCACACATATCATCAGGCAAACTACCGGAAAGACTGTTGTTGTGAAGATAAATCTCTTTCAAAGAGGAAATATTGAAAATTGAAGATGGAATCTGACCAGATAGTTGGTTGGATCCCAAGGACAACATCTCTAAGTTGAACATGTTAGCAAGCGTCTGAGGAAGTGTGCCTGTAAAGCTATTATTTCCCATCCATAACTTTTCAACCTTAGGCAAGTTGCCAAGCCATGATGGGATTTCCCCGTGAAGGCTGTTGAAGCTTAATTGAATGATCCTCAAGCGACGCAATTTCCCCATTTCTTCAGGTAGTTGCCCATAGAAATTGTTGCTGCTCAAGTTGAGAAAGACTAGAAATGAGAGATTTCCAAGGTGTGGAGGGATGGTTCCGGTTAGATTCATGTTGGGAAGATTCAAGGAAGTGACTCTTCCATGTTTGACACCACAAGATACACCAAACCAGTAGCAAACAGGAGTAGAGGCCGTCCAATTGTTTGCCAAGACATTGTGAGGATCAACAACACGATTTTTAAACTCAACAAGTGAAAGTTGATCGGTGGTGAGATTTCTTACGCTCATAGCTAAGCTAACCATGAAACATTGGATAAACATAGCTAAAAGAAGGTGAAAGCAAGTGTACGAGTTATTCATCACTGTGGGAGGAGCAGTACTGTAAGTCAACGCGTATATAGGAAGAGGGAATTAAATGATTTATATGGGATCGATGATCAATGAAAAGTTAATGCATGCTTAAATAAGTTTCAACTTCCATCCAACTATAATTACAATACAAAGTCTTCACTAAGTAAATGGACCATTAGCCGGTCTTCCCTAACGAGTAGTCCAAGATTTGTCAAGCATGCAGGATAGAAGATAGGATTGCATGATAAATGGGGTAGAATTTTCTTCTATTTGGATTGTATATATATCAGCGTACGTATTCTTTTGTTTGAGACATCATTGTTCATTGTCTATACTTGTAACCCGGATATCCCAAACTATAATCTATCAAATTAATCATATAAGCGGAAGCAATTAAAACAATAAATCATCCACACAAGATAAAAGAATTTACGTGGTTCGGCACTGAACTTGCCTACGTCTACGGAGAAGAAGAGAAATCCACTAGTTATAGAAAATTACATCATACATAATTATCAATAACTCTCACTCGATCTCTCAATCCAATCTAACAATCAATCCTAAATCAAACCCAACCAGTATTGAGCACTCTCGCTCGGTCTCTATTTGAGCACTCTCGCTCAGTCTCTACAAACCAACAATCACATCTACCAAATCAAACATCAATCCAAACAATCACACACACCTATGAGGACCATCCTTTTGTCCTATGGGGTGTCTCCACCCAAATCTAATCCTTAGACTACATCTTTTCTCCAAACATACAAAATCCTATAGAGAAACTCTCTATTTATAATAGCACAAACTTAGCCTCCAAGAATCCCTTTATTACTAGGATTCTTGTTTACCAAGTCTATTTGTCCACCAAACAATAGGCCTAAACAATCTCAATCTAAATCTAAATAGACAATTTTTTTTTTGGTGCGTAATTTCGCGGGCAAACTGATTGGTATCCATCTATCAACGTAAATCAATCAATTTAGACGTGGAAATTGAGGCAATATACTTAAGTTATAAAACGAAAATTAGTAATCAAGGACCACTTAGACTTAACAAACTGTTGAATGCCAGAAATTGCATCTACTTAAAATTTACATTGAGTTTGACGTTGGTGCCTGAGATTTCTCAATTGTTTTATTTATATCTACCTATGCCAAAAATATAGCTAAACGAAAATGAAAGCAAGTGTACTTGCGAATATTCAATCACCGATTCATGATTGAGGGAGGATGCATGTCAAGAAAGCGACTTAAATTGCTAAATGCTAAAGTTGTTAGATGATCAATGAAAAGCCTAGAAAAGAATGCTCGATTAAGTTTTCAACCTTTCCCTTCTTTTGGGTAATTAAGTAACGATTACTACGTGATAACAAATTGATGGTGATTGAGATTTTTAGTTGAAATTTTATTCCATTTCGTCTGTCAATATGTGATCATGATGATGACTTGATAATTACAAGTTTAAAGTATCTGATATTGCCGTTGGAATAGGTCAGGATACATCCACAATGAACTCTAGACACCGCCATCCGGTGCCGGTCTTCCCCGATGAGGACATCATTTTTCAAGCTTGAAAGAGGATAGAATTTGCTAGATATATATAGGGTTAAAATATTCTTCTTTGGAGTATATTCATCAATCATATTCATATACCAAGTCTGGAAAAAGATGTTGCAATCCTTTACTTGTCTAACATAATAATTGAAACTGCATACAAATTGCAAACAATGTGTAAAACATCATTGATAGCTCAAAGCTCTGTATTACTTATACAAAATTGAGATGGTTTCATTGCATATTAGCATATTTTATTAGCATTAGCAGCCATTGAATAAATAATAAAGTGAAAGGAAATCATATTTACACAGTTATCACTTATCACAAAAAAGAAATCTGAAAGAGAGAACTCAGATTCTATAATAGTCATTTTTGGCCAGAGATTCTATAATAGTCCAAACCTAGTGAAACTTGGCAGATATAAATTTTCGGCATAAATATCACTTTGCACCCTTAAGTTTATACGGATTGCCACTTTGTACCCAACTTTTTTATTTTGACCAAAACGCACTCTAAAGTTTTATTTTTGTGCCACTTTGCACCCTCTGTCCGGTAGGACAAACGGATCGGTCACGGCATCTAACGTGGCATGCCACGTGGACAAAAAATGACACGTGGCACGTATCCTTTTGTGCACGTGACATGTCACATGTCACTATTTTTTGGTACACATGGCGTGATACGTGTCACTTTTTGGTACACGTGGCGTGTCATATGTCGCTTTTTGGCACACGTGGCATACCACGTCGGACACCGTGATAAAGCCGTTTATCATACCGTGACGGAGGGTGCAAAGTGGCACAAAAATAAAACTTTAGGGTGTGTTTTGGTCAAAATAAAAAAATTGGGTACAAAGTGGCAGTCCGTACAAACTTAAGGGTGTAAAGTGGCATTTATGCCATAAATTTTCAGACTTTTAGGTAAAAACCCTTGAGAAGCTCACACTTGATACCTGGACAGAGACACTTTGATGCTGAAGCTCGTTGCCTGTTGATTGGGAAATAAATATAACTACCGTGTCTCTCTGGAAATTCTACTGAAATTCATATGCATAGCTTAAAAACCTTTGGTTTTATGGATTATTAAGTAGGAGTAAATATTTTATTTAAACTTGACAAAAACAGGGGAAAATCCTGCTACTAACAAAACTGGATCTAACATCATCAGCAAAAGATAAAAACATCTTACAACATAGTAAAAGGCATCATCATTTTAACAAGAAGGAAGTGCAGCAAATCCTAGAAAGTGGAATCTATTGCAAAGCTTGGAAGTCAACTTAATTAGCCTCTCAAACTCATTTCAGCCGTAAATGTTTGAATTGCTCTGAACATCACTGCAGCAGAAACAGATTTGAGTGTATGAGAGCAATTGAGACAGCCAAGACTTAAAAGATCATTCATTTTAGCAGCTTTTATAACTTGTAAGAGTAAATTAGAGGCAAAACAAATCATACCAAATTAAACCTGCTCAATGCTGTTTAGGAAGTTTTGTTTTATTTTCTTGAGCATAGCCACAACATCCTTCATATCTTTTCTTTCTTCAGGTAACTCGGTTGAACAATCCAAAGCTAACTCCATGATAGATGATACACAATTTGCTTTCACAGTGAAATACTCATCTTCCCTTCTTAGTAAATTGGCATCTGCAACATCAATCATTCCCTTGGCCAATGACTTTTTCACCCAATCCTGCATATTCAACTCTTCTGTAAACATCTCATCTGTTGGCTTCTTCTTTGTAAAAGTTTCCATTAAAAGAGTTCCATAACTGTAGACATCACATTTTACAGAAACAAGTCCAGCTAATCCATATTCTGCATTTTAATAGGCATACATAATAAAAGTGGCATTAATCATCAATTAACCACAGCTTTGATTATAAAAAATAGAAAAGAAAAAATGTTACCTGGTGCCATATACCCAATTGTAGCTAGAGTCATGGTTTGTGTTACGAAATCTCCTTCTCCCAACAATTTGGCAATGCCAAAATCTCCGACATGCGCAACCATGTCTTCATCAAGTAGAATATTGCTTGGTTTCAAGTCGCAATGAATTATAGGTGTTGGAAGCCCTACATGGAGGTACTCTAAAGCTGATGCAACATCCACCATTATGTCAATCCTTTGCAAGATATCAAGAAAAGAGTTTCCAGAATGTAGCCATTGCTCGAGATTTCCGTTTGGGATGAAATCAAGCACTAAGGCTTTGAAGTCAACATTGGAGCAGCAAGTAATGACCTTAACTAGATTTCGATGAACCAAATTAGTCATTGCTTCACATTCAACATCAAAGCTCTTAAATGCTCCCTCTAACTGTAAATTGAACACTTTTATTGCAACATTTGTCCCATCATAAAGCCTTCCTTTGTATACAGATCCAAAACTCCCTGAACCAAGTAAATTGCAAGCGTCAAATCCATCAGTTGCTTGTAAAAGTTCAGCATGTGAGATTCTTCTCCTTATTTCCACAGATAATAAATCATGGTTAGCTGGTTTACTTGTATCATGATTGCAACATTTTTGGTATGCAACATTAATCAAGACAACAGTTACTATGATTGAAGCAATTGTTGGTAAAGCAATCATAACTTCGGTCATCTTTGAATGTCCATGGATGCTACTCCTGCAAGGTGGGACTAGCAATTTAGGCGGACCACAAAGTGCGTAGTTTCTCATGAATGATCTGCTAGAAAAGTTGCTGAAACGTCCACCTGTAGGGATTTCTCCTTCCAGTCTGTTGAAAGACACGTTAAAATAATTTAGATATGAAAGCTTCTCCAAGGACTTGGGAATAACACCAGAGAGATTGTTGTCGCATAAATCCAAGAATTCCAGGCTAACAAGGCCACCAAATGATTCAGGGATATGACCATGTAAACTATTATAGGATAGATCTAAAGAAACCAAACCTTGTAGGTCCCCAGTTGTAGATGAGATTTCACTCGCCAATAGATTCCTGGACAAATTCAAGTATACCAGTGCCCTCAAATTTCCAACATCAAATGGTTGTGAACTGCGAAGGTAATTTGATGACAAATCTATACTTAAGATATCTTTTAGGTTCCACAAGGTAGAGGGTATTGCAAAACTCAACTTGTTGGAATTCAAGTCAAGATGTCTCAAAGAAGTCAAATTAGCCAAACATGGGAGTATTGGTCCGTCGAGCTTATTGAAAGATAATTGCAACTCATATAATCTCCCCAGAGCACATATCTCTTCTGGGATGGACCCTTGTAGTTCATTCATCCCAAGAGACAAACCTTGGACGCTGCGTAGTCCTGATATTGTTTCCGGAACAGATCCACTAATTTTATTGTTCCCAAGATCGAAAGCCAAAATGCTGCTTAAGTAACCGATTTCAGCTGGGATATTGCCTTTAAGCTCACAACCATGAGCAGAAAATCCTTGAAGAGACGTTGAAAGATTCCCAATAGAGGTTGGAAGAATACCATTCAATGGATTCTGTGCAACACTTAAGTATCTCAAATTTGTACAATTTGCCAAAGAAGCGAGAAAGCTCCACTCGGGGTCTGTGGTCAAATAATTGTTAAAAATTTGGAACCACTCAAGGTGTCTTAAGCTGCTACCAAGTGTGTTCGGAATAAATCCAAAGAAGGAGTTATCTCCTACTGAAAAAACCTTGAGCATGGAAGCATTCGACATAAAGTGGGCAATGTTTCCGCTGAGATTATTTCCCCACAATGAAAGCAGTTCAAGTTTTCCAGCACCAGTTAATGATGGAAAGTTACCTGTTAAAATTGCACCTTTTTAGTACTTTAATTTGTGCTTCAAACTAATCAACTTAACTTCTATGCTTCAAATATCTAAAAATTTGAAAAAACAAACAGCAAATGGGAAATTAAGAAACTCAAATTAAGAACAACAAACCTTCTAATTTGTTGTAAGGAAAATATATAGCTTCGAGATTGGTTAAATTTCCAATGCTTTCTGGAATTTGCCCGGTTAACTGATTCGCGAAGAATGATAAATTCTTCAGGTTGGAGCATTTACCTATGCTTGACGGAATATTACCGGATATTTCATTCAAATCCAATAAAATTACCTCAAGCTTGGGGAGATGCTGACACAAATCATCAGGCAAACTACCTGATAGACTATTATTAGGGAGAGAAACAAATTCCAAAGAAGAAATGTTGAACAAGGAAGCCGGAATCTGACCTGTAAGAAAATTATTTCCAAAATTTATCACCTCCAAACTAAGATAATTACCAATTTATCAAATACTTTGCATTGAATTGGTCATTTGCTTGGCGTTTTGCTTTGATATATAAACCAAAATGAAAAAAGAATTCCAAGGCAAAAGTAAATTAAGCACGTACCTTCTAAGTTATTTAAACCCAAGTAAACTTCTTTGAGGCTCGTTAAATTTCCAATGTTTCTTGGAATGAGCCCATTGAAACGATTTCCAGGCAATGCTAATACTTGGAGGTTGCTGCAATATTGGCCTATACTTGAAGGAATGTAACCGGATAATTCATTCATTTGCAACACAAGCATCTCAAGTTTGGGAAGATGGACACACAAATCATCAGGCAAACCACCAGAAAGAAGATTGCTGTCGAGATAAATCTCTTTCAAAGAGGAAATATTGAAAATTGAAGATGGAATCTGACCAGATAATTGGTTGTATTTTAAGTCCAAGATCTCTAGGCTGAACATGTTAGCAAGCGTCTGAGGAATTGTGCCTGTAAAGTTGTTATTTGCCATCCTCAACCTTTCAACTTTATGCAAGTTGCCAAGCCATGATGGGATGTCCCCGTGAAGGCTGTTGAAGCTTAATTGAATGACCCTCAGACGATGCAATTTCCCGATTTCTTCAGGTAGTTGGCCATAGAAATTGTTGCTCCTCATGTTGAGATAGACTAGAAATGAGAGATTTCCAAGGTGTGGAGGGATAGTTCCCGTTAGATTCATGTTGAGAAGCTTCAAGGAAGTGACTCTTCCATGTTTGACACCACAAGATACGCCAAGCCAGTTGCAAACAGAGGTAGAACCCGTCCAATTGTTTGCCAAGACATTGTTTGGATCAACAACACGATTTTTGAACTCAACAAGTGAAGTTTGGTCGGTGGTGAGATTTCTTACATTCATAGCTAAGCTAATAACCATGAAACATTGGATAAAAATAGCTAAAAGAGAATGAAAACAAGTGTACTTGTAATTCATGATTGAGGGACAATGCATGTCAAGAAAGGGAACTTTAATTAAATTGCTAAAGTTGTTAGCTGATCAATGAAAAAGCCTAGTATTTAAGAATGCTTAAGTAAGTTTTCAACCTTTCCCTCCTTTTGGGTAAGTTATTTAAGTTTCAAATTGATGGTTACTGAGATTTTTAGTTGAAATTTTATACCATCTTGTTTGTCAATATGTGATCATGATGATGACTTGATAATTACAAGTTAAGAGGTATTTGATATTGCTGTTGCAATAGGATACATCACAATGAAGTCAAGGTCTTCGCCATACGGTGGTGCCGGTCTTCCCTTACGAGGCCATCATTTTTCAAGCTTGAAAGAGGATAGAATTGATAGATATATACTTCTTTGGAGTATAATTAGCAGTCATATTCATATAGTACTTGTCTTGAAAAAGATGTTACAATTCTTTACTTGTCTAACATAATAATTGAAACTGTCTATACAAATTGCAAACAAAAATACAAAATTTTGATGAGATTTCCCAGGGATGAGTCCAAAATTGGAAGCTGAGCCCAAATTCCATGGAAATGTCCACCTTGAAATTGATACCTATTGTGTGCTCCACTTCAATACATATTCTCTCTTCCGTAAAACAATCTTTATGTTTAATTAATTAAACTTTCTTTAGTCCAACTAGGCAATTAGTACTATATCTCAATCGCAACGAATGCCTCAACTAGAGTCTTACAACAGACTAGTAATCATCAGTTTAACAAATAAGAAAGTACAGCAAATCTCCGAATGCTGACATAAACTGGAATTTATGGTAAAAGCTTGCTAGCTGCTTAATTAGCCCCTCGAATTCGTTTCAGGCTTTCAGCCATAAACTTCCTGAGCTCCTCTGAACATCACTGCAGCAGGGAAAAAGTTGACTGAATGCGAGCAACTAAGAGAAAAGTTTATTCATTTTAGCAGTTCTTGTAACATTTTTTTAAGAGTAAATTAGTAACTACAGTCTACAGGATAAAAACAAATTAATCATACCATATTAAATCTGCTCAATGTTGTTTAGGAAGTTTTGTTTTATTTTCTTGAGCATAGCCACAACATCCTTCATATCTTTTCTTTCTTCAGGTAACTCGGTTGAACATTCTAAAGCTAACTCCATGATAGATGATACACAATTTGCTTTCACAATGAAATATTCATCTTCACTTCTTAGTAAATTGGCATCTGCAACATCAATCATTCCCTTGGCCAATGATTTTTTCACCCAATGCTGCATATTCAACTCTTCTGTAAACATCTTATCTGTTGGCTTCTTCTTTGTAAAAGTTTCCATTAAAAGAATTCCATAACTGTAGACATCACATTTTACCGAAACAAGTCCTGCTAATCCATATTCTGCATTTTAATAGGCATACATACATAATAAAAGTGTCATTAATAATCAATTACCATAACTTTGAGACAAAAAAATGTTCCAAAAGTAAAATTCTAGGTGTCAAAGGAAAAAAGAGGAGTTAAAACATCACCTGGTGCCATATATCCAATCGTAGCTAGAGTCATAGTTTGTGTCACGAAATCACCTTCTCCCAACAATTTGGCAATGCCAAAATCTCCGACATGCGCAACCATGTCTTCATCAAGTAGAATATTGCTTGGTTTCAGGTCGCAATGAATTGTTGGCGTTGGAAGTCCGGCATGGAGGTACTCTAAAGCTGATGCAACATCCACCATTATGTCAATCCTCTGCAAGATGTCAAGAAAATAGTTTCCAGAGTGTAGCCATTGCTCGAGATTTCCATTAGGCATGAAATCCAGCACCAAGGCTTTGAAGTCAACATTGGAGCAGCAAGTAATGACTTTAACTAGGTTTCGATGAACCAAATTGGTCATTGCTTCACATTCAATATCAAAGCTCTTAAATGCTCCCTCCAACTGCAAATTGAACACTTTTATTGCAACATTTGTCCCATCCAAAAGACTTCCTTTGTACACAGATCCAAAACTCCCTGAACCAAGTAAATTGCAAGAGTCAAATCCATCAGTTGCTCGTAGAATTTCAGCATGTGAGATTCTTCTCCTTATTTGCACAGACAATAAACTATCATCAGCTGGTTTATTACTTGTATCCCGATTGCAGCATTTTTGGTATGCAACAATCAAGACAACAACAATTACTATGATGGAAGCAATTGTTGGCAAACCATACTTTAAAACACTCATGATCACTTTGGTCGTCATCTTTGAATGTCCATGGATGCTACTCTTGCAAGGAGGGACTAGCAATCTAGGTGGACCACAAAGTGCATTATTTTTCATGAACGATGTGCTTGAAAAATTGCTTAAGCATCCACCTGTGGGGATCTCTCCTTCCAGTCTGTTGCAAGAGACATTAAAATATTTCAGATATGAAAGCTTCTCCAAGGGCTTAGGAATAACACCAGAGAGATTGTTGTTGCATAAATCCAAGAATTCCAGGCTAACAAGGCCACCAAATGATTCAGGGATATGACCATGTAAACTATTATAGGATAGATCTAAAGAAACCAAACCTTGTAGGGCCCCAATTGTAGATGAGATTTCACTCGCCAATAGATTCCTGGACAAATTCAAGTATACCAGTGCCCTCAAATTTCCAACATCAAATGGTTGTGAACTGCTAAGGTAATTTGATGACAAATCTATACTTAAGATATCTTTTAGGTTCCACAAGGTTGAGGGTATTGCAAAGCTTAACTTGTTGAAATTCAAGTGAAGATATCCCAAAGAAGTCAAATTACCCAAACATGGGAGTATAGGTCCCTGGAGCTTATTGAAATATAAATACAACTTATATAATCTCTCCAAAGCACATATCTCCTCTGGGATGGACCATTGTAGTTCATTAACCCCAAGATCCAAAACTTGGATGTTTCTTAGTCGTCCTATTGCTGCCGGAACAAATCCACTAATTTTATTGCCCTCAAGATTTATAAGCAAAATGTTGGTTAAGTTACCGATTTCAGCTGGGATGTTGCCTTTAAGCCCACAAGCAGCTGCATAGAAGTATTGAAGAGATGTCGAAAAATTCCCTATACAAGTAGGGAGAAAACCATTCAATGGATTTTGTGAAACTTCTAGAACTCTCAAATTTCTACAATTTCCCAGAGAAGAGAGAAAGCTCCACTCAGGATCTGTGGTAAAATGATTGTAAGAAATTTGGAACATCTCAAGGCGTCTTAAGTTGCCCAGTGTGTTTGGAATGAAGCCAGACAAGGAGTTATTAAATAATGAGAACACCTTGAGCATGGAAGCATTGGAGAAAGAGTTGGGAATGTTTCCGCTAAGATTATTTTCCCACAGATAAAGCTGTTCAAGTTTTCCAGCACCAACCAAGGGTGGCAAGTTACCTGTTAAAAATGAAATTTTCAATGAACTATGCTTCAATTATCCAAATAAAAATAACAACAGTTAAATATAATGTTTTTAGACTTGGGAAAGAAAACCAAAGTAAAAACTGCAAACCTTCTAAGCTGTTGTCAAACATATCTACTCCTCTGAGATTGGTTAAATTACCAATACTTTTTGGAATGCGCCCTGTTAACTGATTCATGGATAATGATAAATTCTTCAGGTTGTAGCATTTGCCTATGCTTGATGGAATATTACCTGACAGACTATTGTTACTGAGATAAACAACTTGTAAAGAAGAAATGTTGAAGATGGAAGCTGGAATCTGACCAGTAAGGCCAACACTTCCAATACTTAGTATCTCCAAACTAAGAAGATTGCCAATTTCCTCAGGAATTTCACCTGCAATTTAGTAAATCAGTCAGTTAGGCTACCTATTAATTTCTTAGTGCACATCTTCTTCTTCCAAAGTAAAGTAAATTAATATTATATAGAAGTTAATTAGGTTAATTTCAATCATATTTTAGTCTATATTGGTTCAGCAAATTAGATGCTTTTCATTGATCTGCTTCGATATATAAACCAAAATTTAGAAGAAATCAAAGGCAAACTATATAAAGCACGTACCTTTTAAGTTATTGAAACCCAAATAAACTTCTTTGAGACTGGATAAATTTCCAATGTTTCTTGGAATGAGCCCATCGAAATAATTTGCCGATAATGCTAATTTTTGAAGGTTGCTGCATTTGCCTATACTTGATGGGATGTAACCAGATATTCCATTTATATGAATCCAAAGCACCTCAAGTTTGGGAAGATGCTGACACATATCATCAGGCAAACTACCTGATAGACTATTGTTATAGAGAGAAACAATTTTCAAAGATGAAATGTTGAAGAGTGAAGCCGGAATCTGATCAGTAAGAAGATTACTTTCAAAATTAATAACCTCCAAACTAAGAAGATTACCAGTTTCATCAGGAATTTCACCTGCAATTTAGTAAACAGTCAATTAGTGTATATTTTATTGTTCCAAATTAAGTAAATACTTTGTATTGAAGGTCATTTGCCTGAACCAAATGAAAAAGAAATCAAAGGCAAACTAAAGTACGTACCTTCTAAGTCATTTAAACCCAAATAAACTCCTTTGAGTCTCGTTAAATTTCCAATGTTTCTTGGAACGAGCCCATCCAAATAATTTTCCGATAATGCTAATGTTTGAAGGTTGCTGCATTTGCCTATACTTGATGGGATGTAACCAGATATTCCATTTATATGCAACCAAAGCACCTCAAGTTTGGGAAGATGGACACACATGTCATCGGGCAAAATACCAGAAAGACTATTGCTGTGGACATAAATCTGTTTCAAAGAGGAAATATTGAAAATGGAAGGTGGAATCTGACCAGATAGTTGGTTGTATCCCAAGGACAAGATCTCTAGGTTGAACATGTTGGCAAGCGTTTGCGGGACTGTGCCTGTAAAGCTATTGTTTGCCATTCCCAACCATTGAACTTTATGCAAATTTCCAAACCATGATGGGATCCCCCCACCAAGGCTGTTGAAGCTTAATTGAACGACCCTCAGGCGACGCAATTTCCCCATTTCTTCAGGCAGTTGGCCATAGAAATTGTTGCTTCCCAAGTTGAGATAGACTAGGAATGAGAGATTTCCAAGATGTGGAGGAATAGTTCCCGTAAGATTCATGTTGGGAAGATTCAAGGATGTGACTCTTCCATGTTTAACACCACAGGATACGCCAAGCCAGTTGCAAACAGAGGTAGAAGCCGTCCAATTGTTTGCTAAGACATTGTTTGGATCAACAACACGATTTTTGAACTCAGCAAGTGAAAGTTGGTCGGTAGTGAGATTTCTTACATTCATAGCTAAGCTAATAGCCATGAAAAAATGGATAAACATAGCTAAAAGAGAGAGAAAACAACTGTACTTGCGATTCATGACTGAGGGACAATGTATGTCAAGCAAGGGAACTTCAATTAAATTGCTAATAAAGTTGTTATTAGCTGATTAATGAAAAGCCTATACAAATCAAGAATGCTTAAGTCAGTTTCAACCTTGCCCTTCTTTTGGGTAAGTTATAATGTTTCAAATTGATGGTGATTGAGATACCATCTTGTTTGTCAATATGTCATTCAACTGCAATAGGTCAGTATACATCCACAATGAACTCCAAGTCTTCGTCGCCATCCGGTGCCGGTCTTCGCCGATGAGGCCATCATTTTTCAAGCTTGAAAGAGGAGAGGATAGAATTGCTAGATATATATATACGGTTAATGTATTCTTCTTTGGACTACATTTATCAATCATATTCATTTACCAAGTCTTGAATAAGATGTTACATTTCTACCGAAAAAAAAAAGTGTTAATTAATCCTTTACTTGTCTAAGCCTAATTGGCTTAGACAGCAAATTGCAATATTCCCAGGGATAAGCCCAAATTCCTACTCCAATTAGGCTTACACAATAGTAATACAAAATATTTGTATGAGCCTAAGCCCAAAACTTTAAATGGGTTTCAAATTGGACCGACATAATAATCCTGAGAAGGCCCCAACCTTATCTGCCTATATAAAACACTTTTCCCACTTTTTTGTTTTACCCTTGTCTTTCCTTCAACCAAAGTCGAGAGTCTTCTTGTTCTTTCTCACTGAAGCTTTTAGGGTTAGGGTTTTTACTCTTTAACAACTCAAACATAAGATGCAACCGATGGATCCGACCAAGAAACGCAAGCTTGATGAGAACGGAATCGTTCCCACCCATTCGGAACCCGACCCAATCACCAAACTTTCCCCACAAGACGCTAGAAAACTTGTCGAGCGCTTCAGCGTCGATCAACTCCTCAACATCCTCCAAGACGCCGTTGCTCGCCACTTTGATGTTCTTTCCGCGGTTCGATCTATAGCCGATCAAGACACAGCTCAGCGGAAGCTCTTTATCCGTGGCTTGGGTTGGGATACTACTACCGATGGCCTCCGTTCACTCTTTTCCGCCTATGGGGAACTTGAAGAAGCGGCTGTTATAAACGACAAGACTACTGGGAAATCCAAAGGGTACGGATTTGTTACTTTTAAGCACGTCGATGGTGCTTTGCTTGCGCTTAAAGAACCCAGTAAAAAAATCGACGGGAGAGTTACGGTTACACAGCTGGCGGCGGCAGGGAATTCGGCGACCAATAATAACCCTGCGGATGTTCATATGAGGAAGATTTATGTAGCCAATGTGCCGTACGATATGCCTGCGGATAAGTTGTTGGGTCATTTTGCTCAGTATGGGGAAATAGAAGAGGGTCCTTTGGGCTTTGATAAGCAAACGGGGAAATCAAGGGGATTTGCTCTTTTTGTTTATAAAACGCCAGACGGGGCTCAGGCGGCATTGGTGGAGCCAGTCAAGAACATTGATGGGAGACAAATGAATTGTAAGTTGGCTATTGAAGGGAAAAAGGGGAAGCCTGGACCAGATGGGATGATGCCAAGTGGTGGCGGTGCTCCGGGGAATGCTCCGGGGGCGCATGGTGGAGGATATGGTGGGCCTGGTGGACCTGGTGGGTTGGGTGGTTACGGATATTCGGGTGGGTTGCAAGGGCCGCCGGGTCCAATGGGTCATCCTCATCCCTCAGGAGTGGGAGTGGGGGCTTTAAGTGGGAGTGGAGGAGGAGCTGGTGCTGGTGGGTATGGTTCTGGAATTGGTGGGCCGTATGGTGGGTATGGTGGTCCTGGTTCAACTGGCTATGGTGGCTTGGCTGGTGCTGGTGCGGGAGGTGGCTTGGGCGGTGCCGGTGGAGGGTCTTCCATGTATAGATTGCCACCTAGTTCTGTTGGAGTGCCTTCTGGTGGCTATCCTGAGAGTGGCCATTATAGCTTGTCTTCATCCTCTGCTTTTGCTGGTCAGCATCACCAAGGAGCTGGGACATCCCCTGTGCCTAGAGTTCCACCTGGTGGAATGTATCCCAATGGACCACCTTTCTACTGAGGTACTTCTCCTGGTCCTTTATACTACATGAGGTGTTTTGCGCTTTTAAATTTGACCCTCCGGAGATTAGTTAGTGATATTTACTGTCTGTATATGTGTTTGCTAATGTGCTTTCTTGTGGATGATCAGTTGTTGTGTGTTGTGTGTGATTACATTACTCTTTTTGGTTCTGTTCCAGTAGTTCTGGAAGGAGGCTGGTTGTTTCTGAAGAGATGTCTGACTGGTTGTGCACACTAGTGATTTTACTTTTGCCTTTGGTCAATGATAATATAGTCACATTTTATTGTGTTTTCAAATGGTTTTCAACTGTTGCAAACTATCTTTATATCTTGCACATCTTATATTCTTAAATATATGTATTAAAAAAAACTTTGTAACATGTGGCTGATGGTTGATGTCTATATCTATTTCGTTATGGCTGCAGGGGTGGTTACTTCTTCTTTTTTTTTGGTCTTGAACCCATATTAAAATAACCTTTTGAATCTATGTTTGATGGCCAAAAAGTGACCTATGTTTATCATGTGTTGAACTTTCTTAAGTAAATTGTATTTACTTTTTGTTGGCAAGAATTCTTGGATTTTTTTTGGGGTGAAATTGAATGTTGGTAATGTGTATATGCTTTCAAATCTTTTTGGTACACGTTTTTAACTATCCAGGTTGATTTTACTCTATTGATCTACCCATTGCTAATATAAATCTATATTTACTGTTAAGATCAGAGGAGACGTCCATCTGTGCATCATTTTTCCGAATATGACATTGTTTTTCTTTCATCTTTGAGTTTTCTGTCTCCTTTCTATTTTTATGCAGTGCTCTTGGTTGTAGTAGATAATGTTATAAAATTCTGTACTCTTTATGATTGTACCCTGCATTTGATTTGCATCACAGGGTAAGAAAATGGTGCCTCCTATTTAGTCATCATATCCAGTTTCAGCTTTTTATGGTAGATTATTGATATCACTTTGCTCTGTAATCATGTCATTTTGCATAGTAGATTACAGCTTTGGCATCCATCATTTTTTATGACTTTGCTCTGGTAGCATGTGCTTGCTTTTGCAGTGACTAACAATGTTAGTTACTCTGGGGATATTACTCATTGATTTCAAATGAAACTTAGATTTGCATTTTGAAGTTCCAAACACTCTTTTAGAAAAAGATCTTCACTGCATTTTGATGCTTTTTACATATCTCTGTATATTTGAGGTTGTATGGTTTTTGTGTTTGCTTTGCATTTCTGCTTGTTGTTTTTGTGTGGCTAAAAAATAAAGTATGAGCTTATACCTTCGACCAAGTGAGGTTTTTTTATCTGTTTAAAAGATTTGCTTAATATGTTGCTTTAAATTAGCGTTGACCTCTGTTTTGCTTGATGATGTAGAATGATGAATTGAGTTGTCGATGGGTGTTTGATTCAGGTTTATGACAGCTTGTTGGACGCAGATGCTTTTTGTGGTTCTGGTGATTGCGTGAATGCAGACTATATATACTCTGGATTGATGAATGTATTAGCTGGGCATTACTGCCACTTCTCTTGATCTGCTCCTTTAAGATGCTTATTTCTGAGTGCTGGTTGGCAAAACTTGTGATGTAGACTAGTTTTTTTTATGTTTTATCAGGAACCTATGATTCAGTTGAGCCTTTTTACCTTTTTAAGTCATTAGTTCTAGTATAGTTTCAATAATAGAAGTAGTTACAAAATGTTTTACCTTTTTTGCTAGTGTACCATTTTTGCTTAATTTTCTCTACTTGGAAGTTTATTCCTATTTTGGTTGGTATTGCTACTCGTGTTAAGTTTTGTATCTTGTACTTTGATGGAATATCATATTAACAAACTTGCAGCTTGTTTATATTGAAATAAAGAATTCTGACATATAAATCAATGGATGCAAAAGGCATGCTTCAGAAAAATTATTACTCTTTTTCTAGATGCAGTCAGTTTATGGCTTCATCTAAACAAAGACCTACTTCCAATGTAAATACTTGCTATCTTGTTACCACTTCTCTGTACCTGGCATAATTAGTCTTAAAGTTGGCGCTGAAAGATACCTACAGGATTTCTATGTCATCATTTGTTATTTAGTGGCAAGAGTTTCTGCTAGTCTTGCCTCTGATATTTCCTCAATGCTCCTTTGATCAAGGTTCTGGTCTCCTTAATGTTTATAAAACTGGTGTGCCCGCATAATGTGGACTGTTTGGTTGCTTTCTTGTTCATTGAAGATCTAATGATTGGGAGCAGCAAGTAGCTTATGAAGTTTGGCAGTGATTTGTTGTGTATTACTTTAAATTTTGTGCTCTGCTAATTGTTGACTATTTACGTATATAGTTGGCAATTTGCTTCTAACAATCATCTGTGACCTTTGATGGGTTCTTGTTGGCTTTATTCTTGCTCTAACCTTACCGATTAGTTGGACATAATAAAATTCTTATCTCTCCATGTGCTGCCTTTGATGGTTGTCTTTGTTGGTCGACTTATTTTCTATTCACAGTGGAGTAGTGAGCTTTGTGATTTGCATGAAATGAACCTGGCTTTCTTGATAGGTACTGGAGGAGACTGGTTGAGAAACTAGTTTTTAGTTCCCTCTTTCTCATTTCGCTGGTGGCTGTTCTGCATCTATAACTAGATCTGTGTTCCTTGTCAAACTTTTTAGTCTAGTTGCTGAACTTTAAGGCCAATATACTATAAGAGTGAATGTGATGTGTTTCTGAAAAGAATTTCCATGTATGACATGCTTGGTGCTGGTAGCTGTTTTTGATATCCGCTCCTATAGTTCTCTTGGCATGTTCCCCCGAAAAGGAGGTTCTTGTTGCGAATAATGTGAATGGTTTTAGTGGTTTCTTTTTTAACCTTTTTTGTCAAGTTCTGATTTGTACATGCTAAATTATTCCTCAGATGCAATTTGTGGACTGAATTATGCAAATTGGCTTTGTTGAAATAATCATATGATTCTTTGTTGGCCTTAAATTTTTTTCACAAGGTGATGAATTTTGGCTCTTGGAAATTAGGAGTCTTTGGGTTAGGTATCATGAATAAATTGATTGATGAAAAATGAGTCCTTTTGATCAAAGATGTCTGGATTCCATCAGTTTTCAGAACTGCTTCAAAGGGGTCCTATAAGAAGGACACCATTTCACTAGTTTCATTGTTATCCACTTTGGAATTTTGGACTTGGATTTGTCTATCTATCTAGGTTGCTTTCAAGAATATTGTCTGTTGATGAACCAGGATCATGTTTCTGCTCTCTCTCTCTCTCATCTTTTATTGTTGGGTAGAAAAGTTGTCTGTCTGACCTCTTTTTATGGTGAAAATGGGTGGGAATTGATGCTCTTATTCTTTGCTAACTGGCGTTGGTATCTTCTTTTTCTCTCCTCCTTTTTCCTTTTTTCCCCATATCAACTTGGCCATTGCTGTGGAACTCTGAGAGGATAAAAACTACCCAAAGATGGAGATGAAAGCAGGATGAGCATCCACAGCACTCTGCAGAAGATTGCAGAAGCAAAGACGGAGAGAAGGGAAAAGAAGTTAGACACATGAGTCTCTAGTCTCTAGTCTCGGCGAGCCCACTTTTCAACAAAATCGAAGATTGAAAATACTGCTAAGCTAAATTTGAACCTGCCTGTAATTTGCTTAGTTAAATTCTATAGCTAGTTAATTGGTGTAATTATATACACTTGCAATTGTACCTTAAGCAACTAAAATCTTGATGAATCTTCATTACTTGACCTCTTAAATTATATAAATATGCATTACGTGGTTCAAAACTCTTCCTTTATCATATTCCCCACATTAATCTGAAAAGTGTTCGACATTTTCCAATCAGTTAACAGCAAATGTCTCGTGTTTACATATTCTTCAACCTAACCATGGAGGATTTTGGAAGAAAATGGTTGGGGATTTGACAAATCTTGTATATTTAAAATGTAACTACCAAGTTAAGAGAGTGGTTGGCTTGTATTTATATAAGGGAAAATAGAAAGGGATTGGGATTTTATCAAGTTGTGCATGTTGTAAGACACAATTTCCATTGATTACTTTTTTGGTCAGTCTCTATTTTTTTCTTTTAATATATAGAAAGACATCCACCGAAAGCAATGATAATGAAATTAGTAGCTATGGATTTATGGTCAAAATTCTAGTTTGGGGAAGAGAAGTTATGGAAGGTTTGCTGTAACAAATTTACATATCTATGACAATTGCATAGTTTCTTTTCTTAGTCTCAAAACAAAACATTATCTTAAAAAAATGATTATATATGTAAATTGTACAACATTCTATTTTAAGAATCAAATTAAAGGATGACCAAGACAAGTTTTGTCCAAACAAAGGGTTGGGGTCCAAACCAATGATAGATCAAAATTTAAAATTGTCCCTCAAATTGGGCATCTTTAATGATGGATAGTCTACAAATTTAATCTAGTTATTTATCTCAAATTGTCTAATAGGCATCTATTTAATTTATATCTATGCTTTAACATGAAAAAAATAACATGATTTTTAGTTTATTTTATGAAATTTTGAGAATAAGATTCTTTAAATGATATTCATAGATTTATGAGTTGGACTTTTTTTTTTATCTTATTTAGGTCCTAACTCCTAAATTTTGAACACCAATACAAAAAACAATTTTTATATTATTGAATCATCTTTTGAGGGTATTATTAAATTATTTTTATTTTAACTAAGAAAGGTTCCTTTATTTATTAAATTTATATATTTGAATTTCTTAATTATAATGAAAATAAATATTTATTATAAAATAAAATAACTTTTTAAAAAAGGAAGAGAGAGAGATAGTGTAAAGTGTAAACGGTGCGGTTTACCCATTTAAGTTAAAAGACTAATATAAGAGCAAATTTACTTCTAAAACCCCTCCGCATTGTCCTCATAAAACCCCCCCTCTCTCTCTCTGTCTCCATCCTCTGTTGATCAAAAGCCAACGTCATCCCCTGTCCACCGCCTGCTCCGGCCGCTGGTAAGCCGCTCTACCTTCGCTTTCTTAATTTTCAATCTGGGTTTTTCTTTATATTCCGATTTTTAATTATTCTCATGAGTAAAAGTTCATGTCAAGATCAAAACTTTTCATGAATTTGGCTTCTCTTCCTCTGTAAGTATTCGTGTGTATACTTATATGTCGATAATGAAAATCCATTTTTTTAATATAAAACGGCTCAAAATTCTATAAAAATTTAAAATTTGGATGATTTTCAAATTCTCTGTTTATATGCATGTGGCATGCATGTCTTCATGTATGTATGTATGTATGTCAAAAAGTAATCATGCTTGTCATTGCTTTCTCCATGGGAAAATAGTAGAAAAGAAAGAAAGAAAAAATTATTTTATGGCATGTTTGGTTTTTAGTTGAAAGCAAGATAGGAGACAGTTTTCTCCTTGTGGTTGTTTTTAGAGCGAAGATAGCTAAAGATTGTGAAATAGTTTCTGGTGAAGTAAAATTTGATGAATACTGTGCAATTACAACGAGTTATCCTTAATATTCCCGAAAGTTTTTTTTTTTTTGGTTGCTTTTCTTTTTTGAGATGATTAGCCCTCAGAGGTATTGTGATTTTGAGTACTACAAGTTGTTCTTAATATGGTACTGCGAAACGTTGGTTTGGATCTTTGTTTCTTCTTTTCTTTTCTTGAATTTTTCCAAGTGCTCACCACAATCTTAAAACTTTGTAGCTACATTAATGAACCCGGGGCAGGAATACCGATTACAAAAACTGAGGTATATGTGACATTGGCTTTGAAAGTTTGATATATCTCAGTGATGGATTTTAAAGGCATAGGCTGGGTGGGGGGTATTTACCAGAAGTTTGAAACTCTGTGCCATGAGGTGGACAATATTGTGAACCAGGTATTAACTCTTTACTGCAAGGAAAGCAGTTTTCCCCTTCCTACTATCTTCATCATGTTGTGGTATCCCTTGGCTGAATAAAATTATGGGGAATCAGTTATATTGTTCTTTATGTATGAATGCTTGGCTAGAGATTATTTCATAATTTGTAAATGGCTTTATCTGCAGGACACTGTCAAATATGTTGAAAACCAGGCTCAAAGTGTGGGTAAAAGCATGAAGAGATTATATTCCGGGGTCATACATGATATATTGCCTCCTTTAAAACATGATGGTCAAGGTGTAAGTTTTAAAAAAAGTGACAAAATTGATGCCAATGTTGACTCAAAGGCTTCTATTGACGAATATCACATAGAAACGGTTCGTAAGCTGTCAGAGCCTACTGCAGTTGATCTTTTTGAAAAACAGCCTGGTCATGCTTCTAACGAAGTTTGTCTTTCATATTACCTTAGTATTCCCGCTTCTGTTGAGGAGGCAGAGTCTTCCATAATGTCAGGACAAGTTAGTGATGTTATGAAAAATACAGACTCTGATGTGAAAACAGAAGAAAATGCTGTAGTGGAATCATCTGCATCTGAGGTACTAGAGTTGATCGCTAATAGCAAGGAAGAATTCTTTGGGGTTTCTTTGGGGAATGAGTTCATTGATTGTAATGAAAATTTTTCATGTCAGGTTTCAGTTGAAGTTTCTCGTACCATGTCAGTTAATGATGAGGATTTTCAATCCACTCGAAAAGAGGGAAACAATGATAGAATTGCAGTTGATGTGGAGAAAAAACAGCTTGATTGTGCTTTAGGTGAGCTTTGCCTTGTAGACCAACTAGGCAACCCTAATTCTGAGGATTCCCTTTCGGGGACAGAACACATAACTTCAGAACAAGTTGTTGATGATCTGAAAGATACAAAACCTGAAGTGAACATAGGAGAAAATGCCACAATGGAGAAGCCTTTAGCATTTGAGGTATCAGAATTGATCTCTAATGCTGAGAAAGAATCTTTTGGAGTTTCATTGTTGAGTGATTTCATTGATTTTAATGATGAAGAACCTTCCTGGGTTGAAGCAGAGGTTTCTCCTGCAACTTCAGTTCATGATGTGATACAGCCATCTGAATCTGATGTTTTAGGGTTGATCTCTATTGTTGAGGAGGAATCCTGTGAAGGTTCATTGGTGCATAATGTTGTTAATTGTTATGATAAAATTCCATGTGTGGATCGCGCTGATGTTTCTTCTTCAACTTTGGTTCATGGCGACCACAATGCGCGAACAAGTAAGAATGACTTTGCAGATGACTCGGAATGTGTCTCAGTTGCTTCAGGTGGTATCAATTCTTCCAAAGTCATCTGTTGTGAGGAAAATATGGCAGAGGTTGCAGGTGGTTCTTCCAGTGGATCAATATTGGAGGAATTATTGCCTGAGAATTCACCTGAAAACTCACCTGCAAAAGCATTACTTAATCATGACCATGTTGATGGGGCTAGGTTTGTTTTTCACAGTTTTCATTCATCCTCCATGTTGGATCCAAATCTACCCAACGAGAAGAAGTTGCCAGAGGAAGTATCAGTTTCGTATAGTTATGACCAGTCCATGGACTCTTTTGGTTAGTATCCTGCTTATGTTGTAATAAGCGTATATTTGGATTGCATAGCATAATAGGTTCTGTTTTAGCAGTAGCTTTTAATATTCTCATTGGACTCTGAATTTTGACTAATTTATTTCCTTTTTAATTTTGAAAACTATATGTAGGAATTATAGATGATTCCACTGATGATATCGGTACTTCTTCCATGGAGACCATTGCATTGTGTGATGAGGTGAAGCTTGAGGATAGTTGTGTCATTGTTGATAGTGCTGCACTTTGTGCTGTCTCTCGTATAATGAGAAAACACAGATCATACAAGGTCTCTCTCTCTCTCTCTTAATAACTTACTTTCAACGTGACAAAATGTGATAGCAAATCTCCATATAAATTTTCTGTTAAATCAGTATGAGATCATATGTGGAGTATAAGTTGCTCATGATGAGAGAAATCTATGTTCGTAACTCAATATTATGAGCATCTCTTTATATTTTCATACACTACAATTTGATAGTTGTTTTTGTGGAGGTAATGCAATTGAATTCTGTTTCAATTTTCTGGGGATCATTAGCAATGACTAATGGCGCAATAAGATTGGAAACATAAATTCATAATCTTCACCAAGATTCTGAAGTAGAAAAGGTGGAGTTATAAATAAGAATACTCGGTAGGTGGAGGTCCAGCTATCTACTTAGGACATATATCTGAACATGGATAAAGATGACTTTGAAGCTACTTTTTTCTGATGCTTTAGATAAATAGGAGGCAATTAGGATCTCATCATATGCCTTATTTAATAGCTCATTTAACCTTTAGCTAATTTGATTTCCTTGCTGCTTTGTTATCCTTGTTCAATAGAAAATGATCCAGGATGCTTTAACTTCAAAAGCAAGGCTGGCAAAGGAGTATGAGCAATTAGCAATTTGGTTTGGTGATGCAGATATGGGTTCAAGACAAGAGCATGTACAAACTTTACCGCCATTTTCATCCACCACAACCTTGGAGTACAAAAATTCGCAAACAGAACTATGTGATTTTGAGTGGGAACTCCTCTAAGTAAATAAAGAAAATTAGGCTGGCTTGCTTCAGCATCAGCCAGATTTCCCAGGCCTTTCCTTGTGCCATAACAGAGTTACCCTGTGAATAATCATGTTGAGAATTCTTCATTCTGTAAAGGTAATTACAATAAGAAGGCGGTCAATTAATATGTCCTGTAAATGAAATAGTCCATCATAAGCGGTGCAACATTTCAACCTTTAAAGGTATATATATCTATTTCTATATACTTTTCTCATACATATTTCAGTAGCGAGGAGCCGGTTCTTTTTTCTCTTCACCTCTTTACTTTTTAGAGGCAACTGTTTTTGGGATTTGTCCTCTTGAGGTTACAAAAAGTTCTGATATTTCTGCAACAAATATGCAAACAAAATCTCATTCCATGTATCAGGTACTCCCGGTAAGCACCAATGAATGCAGTCAGCAAAATTTTTAGGATCAGCTCTCTGTTCCTTTGTTAAGAGTCTTCCCCGTCGTTCCCCGAAAACTGTTGTATGAGCATCTTTCCGGTATTCTGACAATTGGGTGATGTTCAAAAATGTGACATCGATCTTAGATTCTTGTAAGATATCATGAATTATGTCCATAATAGCTAGGTTAGACCCTGTGCCCCAGTATGAACCTTGGATTGGGTAAGACTCATTGAAGCAGTTTTCATTACTGCCTGGCCTCCATTCCCAACTCCTACAAAAGAAAATTTAACAATAATTATAAGTTACTTATGCCTTTTAGACAGAAGATTAATTTTCTCCCAATCAAAACTAAAAGTGAAACTCACCATAAATGTGTTGGGGACATACTCATGAAAAAGACCTTTTGCAGATGAGGATTGATGTTTTCTTCTAACCAATTTGTCCAAGTTTCCAATGCAATTCTATAGGCAGTGGTGACATTGTATTCTTGAACATTGTCCAAAGATCCGTAGCTGTTAAGCAATAACCAGAAACAGAAACTATTAACCTTCTGTCAGATTCCAAAACAAATTTATGATCCAAAAGCTATTATTAGGGTTCTATTATTACATGGTTCAAGTGCATCATCTCATCTAAAATGGCAAACAGAAAAGAACAGAAACATGACAGAAATCAGTACCCAGTAGGCCAATACTTACGTGGCATTGATCTGAGGCCTATACATCCACCATACATAGCTCTCAAATACTAAGACATCAACTCCTTCCCAGCTCTTGCCATGTTTAGCTATGGAGTCAAGGTGCACCAGACGTTTTAGCACAGTATGATTCGTTGCATGATCTGAATCAGATTCCACAATGAATGGAGCCCAATAGTACTCGATTGTTGCATTGTACTCCTGAATTTAACACAAGAAAAAGGGAAAAAAATAGGTCTCATTTAAGTTTATTACTACTTTAAACACAAATTTGCAATCTCAAAACTTATTGGGAACAATAATTAGTGGAGAAGTACCTTAGCTTTAAAGATTTTCCTAGGAGGAATTCTTTTGAATGATCTCTTTTCCTTTGGAATAACAGATTGCACCAAACAGACCATAGATTCAAACTGGGCTCTTTGAACTGAATCTCCTATGAACATCAATCTTTTGTTCCTCAAAATGTCCAAAAGCTTAAGTGGATCAAACCTGGAAAATGAAAGAATATATTAGATGCTTACATAAGAACTTTAGATCATAGTATATATCTGAAAAGTCCCATTTGCTTTAGACATACCTTGGTAGTTTGCATGAATTAGGCTGCCACCTCCAATTTTGGTAAAAAGAATCAGGCCTGCCATTTTTAAGACAAGTAGTCTGCTTAACCAAGTAAGGGCAACTATCTTCTTTATAAAGAGGATATGAAACATTGTCCCAAACCCATTGCCCTTCAAACAGATTGCAGCTTTCATCTATCCTATCTTCTGGCAAAACAAAAACTGATTTCCTTTGCTTCTCTGGCTTCCCATAGAACTGAAAAACATAGCTTTTGTTACTCTTCAAGCTATCAAAGACTAGTTGTGCTGTTCCTAAGACAAGAAGAGAAGCTAACAAAACGGGGAACAATGATTGGATTTGGTTCTTCACTGCAGATTGTGTCTTCATTGAGCCCCTAAAGAGAATGGGAAAAGAAATTCTTAGTATTTCTTTATAACTCATTGTTAAGTTAATGTTACATTTTTCTATGTATTTTTGAAATCTTATCTTCAAATTTAAGTATCTGATTTGAAGAAACAAAATTTCCATGTGATGTAACCACCAGTTGTTACGACCAAGTTTAGGTAGCAGGTTAAGATTTCCAACTTAGCACTTCTTAGAAGCTTGTCAACATGAATGACAGTGATTTTCATTAATAGATAAAAAAAAGGAAGAAGAATTTTGACACCCCATATCCAAAATTGAAGTAACTTTCTTCTACTTTCTATGTTTCAAAAAAGGTGCAGCATCATACTCCCAAACTAGACAATATGAACACATCAATAGTTGGTAGCTTGAGTTTGCTGATTCAAAAATTTGCAATTTTTTTGTTATTATGCTTCAGATGGCGAAACTTTGAGGGTTTGAAAATAGATTCAAAGTGGAAACTTGAATGATAGATTAAGTCTAATCATTGCTTTTGGACCTTGGGTCTATTTTAGAAGTCATGGCTGAACTCATTTGTGATTGCTTCTGGTCTTTTTTTTTTTTAAATAAAATGTCAGTAATAACTTTTTTTTCCCCTTCTAATTGGAGTAATTACCAAACTTAATTATAATTTTCAAAATAATTTTGGCCCAATAAAAGAGAAGTCTGGACTCTGGCCCAAAAAGACACAATATCTTTGTCTTTGTAGTTTGGGGCTTGGACGCAGTTCTCGGTTGAGTTCCCACCAAACAGAAAAATCTAAAACCCTTGATAAAACCTTACCCATTATTCTTTCACTTTGGCACCCAGACAAGAGCAAGAACAAACTGAAAAAACACTTGACATCCAAAAGTCCCAAACACAAACGATTTTCAGTCTAGAACACCCATTGTTTTTTAGAGATGATTCCGAGTGGAATTTACAGTCTCCGCGGTTTCCGGTTGCCTCAAAAACCCATTTTTCCTTCACTTCTTCGTTGTAGAAAAACCTTAGTCACAACCTCAAGCTCTGTCTCTGTCAGCAAGAAGAAAGAGAAGGTGATAGTAATTTCAGGGCCAACTGGGGCAGGCAAAAGTAGGCTTGCTTTGGAGCTTGCTAAGCGTCTCAATGGTGAAATCATCAGTGCTGACTCTGTTCAGGTTACTTCATTCAATCCAAAAGAGAGAAAAAAAGAGACCTTTTTTATTTTTTTTGGAAAGGGATTAGGGTAGGGGGTGATAGATAATTGAAAAAAGGAAAATTGGGGTTTGTTTGATTTCTGAGAATATTTCTTGTTTGTAAATGTTTCCTCTTTAATGGGATTGTTTAATGTTTTGTTTGAAATGCAGGTTTATCGGGGTCTTGATGTTGGATCCGCGAAGCCTTCTCCAAGTGATAGAAAGGTGCCTAATTTCAGTATATTAGCCCATGCTTTTCAAACCCTATTGCAAGGATGCATTGATTCTCTTCACTTTGAATTATCTTAAGAAGAAAAAGAGAAAAAAAGAAAAAAAGCAGAAGCTTACTCCATGTTGCTTAAAGTCAATTCTTATTCAAATAATGTATTCAAAACTTTGGTGCATATGTATTGAAACAATTTATGACCTTTAAATTCGCAGGAGGTGCCACATCATTTGATTGACATTTTGCACCCATCTCAAGGTAAGTTGCTAATGGTGCCAGCTAATTTCAATTAGGCATACAGGCATTCTCTTATTATCAAGTGACATTTTGCTTGTCTTTTTTATTCACTTAACTGATTAAACTGATTCAAAATGCATGTATTCTATTCCAATTCAGACTATTCTGTTGGACAATTTTTTGATGATGCTAGGCAAGCAACAAGAGATGTACTTGACAGTGGTCGTGTTCCCATTGTTACGGGTGGAACCGGATTGTATTTGCGATGGTATGTTTCTGCATATTCTTTTGCATAGGTGAGATTTTGACGGGTCCTAGTTCCTTTCGACCAAACTACTCTTGTCAGCTAGCAATTGAATTTTCTTATTGAGCTTGACCCCTTTCAGCACACATGTGTGCCTTCTTCTCTCTCAGCACACATGTGTGCCTTCTTCTCTTCTCTGCCCACTGCCCTCTATGTTAGTACACCCCGGAGTAGTATTGATTATGTTATGGTTTAAATATGTTACATAATTGAATTTCTCCTATTGGCACTCTTTGTGTAGTTGAATTTTCTTTCTCAAAAGGTGTTGAAAAAGAATGTAACTATATGGAGATATTTACTCTTATCTCTTTTTGGAAAAGGTTAGGTTTATATATGGAAAGCCAGATGTTCCCAAGGCCTCACTAGAGATTGCAGCTAAAGTGTATTCTGAGCTTGCAGATTTTGAAAGAGAAGATGACTGGGAGGCTGCTGTGCAGTATGTTGTCAACGCGGGTGATCCTAAGGCCCAGTCTTTGGCTTCCAATGATTGGTACCGCTTACGACGTAGTCTTGAGATAATCCGGGTATAATTTATTACATTTTTAACCTACATAGATCACTGGATCTATTTCCCTTTCCCTCCTTCTCTTCACCATACAGACACACACAGATCTCAGATACTCGGAATTCACCCTTATTTGGTATCTTTTGATGTGGCAGTCTAGTGGATCACCTCCATCCGCTTTTCAAGTACCGTATGATTCTTTCAGACATCAACCTGATTCAAGTGAAGCAATCGATTCTCATGACTTAAAATCTTCGGCTGATGCACCTGAGCAAGAGCCAGTGAAGGAATTGGACTATGATTTCATTTGCTTTTTCCTCTCTAGTCCCAGACTTGACCTCTATAGGTTGATTGACATGCGATGTGAACATATGCTTTCAGGTAGGTCTTATCACTCTGCTCTATGTTCTGCTTTTAGAATTCTCAAATGTTGTATTTTATTAATAATGGTGATGTATGCAGTTATCTGCCTGTGAAGTTTTACTTGATTTTCAACAAATTTGGTGGCAGTTTCTTATTAAAATAATTTTCACCTTTGGTCATAATTTCCATGATTGGCTGGGTTTAGTTTTATAATCAGGAGGTCTTGTTATTCTGACTCTGCTGTGGCCGTGTTTGTGTGCAGTAGTTTGCTTCCTTCCCTAAAAATAAATAAATCAATCAAACAGAACTCTTCTGTGGTATTTATTAATGTTGCTTGGCTTTGGTTCTAGAAACGGATGGTATTTTATCTGAGGCTAGATGGCTTCTTGATACGGGTCTTCTTCCAAATTCAAACTCTGCAACTAGAGCAATCGGTTACAGACAGGTATTTATATGCTTATTTGCTATCATCCACATTTTATGATTGGAAAACCATCACGCCTTTCTGACTCATTTCTTGTGCCTTGGAATGGGCTTGCTTTTGTGATTCCGTTCTTTCTGTTCAACTCAACATCATTCCCTTGTAAAGTAACCAGACAAATCTTAAGTCTTGAACTGCTTAGCTTGTAATATTGCTGTATCTTGCAGCTTTGCTACTTTAAGGTCTTAATATATTTCTGGTTCAATCTCAGCTTAGTCAGCTACTAATCCAATTTAAGATGATTATATGCAAACGATGAATTGGCTAAAAAAGTTTCATCACATTGCTTTTGTAGCTGTGAATGTTTCTTTTTTCCTTTTGCCCTATTCAGATCTTGAATTTGCTAAATTTTCTCTTAATTTGACATTTTGGGTTGCTTCCCGAAAGCCTTAAACCTAAAGTCAAGGCTCATTTGGTGTTCTATAATCAATTAATGTCAGGCTATGGAATATCTGTTGAGGTGTAGGGAAAAAGGGGGCATGAGTTCCAGTAGAGACTTCTACTACTTTTTATCTGAATTTCAGAAAGCATCCCGGTATTATTTTTCATCCTTTCATATATCGAAGGAATGGATTTATCTTATATATACTAAAGATGAGCTTATCAAACACAAGCAAAAACAATATCCTGCAAATATGAATTCAGCTACTTTAATTTATTTTGCAGGAATTTTGCAAAAAGGCAACTGACATGGTTCCGTAATGAACATATTTATCACTGGCTCAATGCTTCTAGACCACTGGTATTTCACTTGTAACATTGTTTTGGTTCTGTCCGTTACAAATCTTACTTTCTACATGATTATATGCAGATTATGAAACATTACTACATTAGACAAAGTAATGAACAAACATTTCTATCTACTAGGAATTGCTTGGGTATTCTTCAGAAACCCTTTGAACCCTTTTCTAAAATCTTTAGAGCATAAATATTTTCAGGAAAAGGTGCTTGACTGTATATATGATGCATACAAGGATGAAAGTGGAAATCTATATGTGCCTGAATTTCTTCAAATGAAGAAAGATGTGTCAAACAGGAAGGAAGCTTCTGAACTAAAGGCCTATCGTACTAGAAACAGGTATAGTTGAAATAAATAAGTTGGATGTATATTGGTCTCTTTATAGTCTTATATGTTCATACAGAATGGACATGAACGCACAACCATGCATCTCATATGATTTCTAGTTTCTGATCTTTTAGAACCAGCTAAAAGGGGTCTCTTTTGTTTTTTTCTTTTGATAATATGTATGAAGGCATTTCGTCCACCGTGAAGATTGTTCAGATATTCTAGACTGGATAAGGAGAACTCAAGGGTGTGAGATATAAACTCGTTCCTTCACTTCGATGTGACTTCATTTTGGCCTTACAGAACCAGACAGCAGACATCCTTTTCAACAACCTTAAGTTTTTTGGTATAATTCAAGAGAAGGGCTTTCTAACATTCTGTTGAATCTTTTGTGATATTCTGTTTACGGCGCACTGATATTTTCCTGCAGCGAGCAGGATTCATTCCATCATCTAATCATTGTTTAAGAAGTCATCTTCTGATCAAGAAACCGTGTCGATAATATACCAGGAAATCAAGAAAATTTGTTTATGAGAGTTAATGTATTCCTATGTATTTAAGGGAACATATACCGTTGCTGGAAATAGATAGCTCCCTTTTCCATTTTCACCTATAATTTGTATGCCTTTTCTATTTTTGGTGATTTCAGGAGCAGATTGATGATTGTAACACGCACATCAGATTAAGTACATAATGTTATTGCTTGAAGATTGGAGCCAAAATATTCAGATTATATTTTAGCCCTAAAAAGAGCTCCTTTTGCTCTCCTTTCTTGTTCTTGTAAAGATAAAGCTTTAAAATAATGGGCAATCTGGCACCTTGAGCTTCTTTGGTTGAGATGCCAATGGCCATTGCAGAATATTCCAAAAAAGTTTGTTGGGTTATTTTCAATAGCAATAAGTAATAACACAGCACCACCCATGCATCTATTCCACCATGGTCGGCTGGTCCTACCCCATCCCCCCAAAAGCAAATGCACTCAAGGGGCAGTAAAAATTTAATTTTTAAAATTAAATCAGGTAGAAATAAATTAAAATAAATGAATGTTAATAATTTTTTATGCATTTTGTTTAAGAAAATCTACTACAAGACCTCAAAAGTCAAAACGGTAAGTCGGTAACTTTTGGATTTTGGTAGTTTTCACCCCAACCTGTAAAACAGTAAAAAGGGCAAAATTTGTTCACTTTTTTTTCATCACTTCTCACTGATAAATAATCCCAAAACCCCTTACATTTCC
The DNA here is from genome assembly GCA_001974825.2 of Corchorus olitorius. Classification (NCBI taxonomy): domain Eukaryota; kingdom Viridiplantae; phylum Streptophyta; class Magnoliopsida; order Malvales; family Malvaceae; genus Corchorus; species Corchorus olitorius. The sequence goes on from AWUE01016365.1 coordinate 144,006, forward strand.
TTCTCCTCGAGTCTATCAACCAAACCAAAAACCCTCCCCAAGGCAAAGATCTCACCTTTCCCATTCCTCAGCTTTCAAAACACTTTGCGAAAATGTTTCGATCCGTAGCTAGATCGGCCGCCGGCAAGCATCTTCTCCGCCGTGGGTACGCCACTGAGTCCGTTCCCGATCGAAAAGTCGCAGTCTTGGGAGCAGCTGGAGGGATCGGCCAACCCTTGGCTCTCCTCATGAAGCTCAACCCTCTTGTTTCTCGACTTGCTCTCTATGATATCGCCAACACTCCCGGCGTTGCTGCCGATGTCAGCCACATTAACACCAGATCTGAGGTCCAAATATATAGAACTCATCTTTCCTTTTTCTGGATTTTGAAATGCAACTTTAATATGCTTAGTTTTTATGTTAAGATACCCATTTCTGATATTCTTTTCTGTAGATTTTTGTTGATCGTTAAAGTTAGAAATTTTTCGTGCATGTGTGAATAGGAAAGTTATAAATTGATCTAACATTTTGTATTGATGTAGTGTTTGATTATTGTCAAACTTACATTTTGTTGTTTGTCTGATTGAATTCGATTACCTTTTTTAGAAGGTAACCCTTTCTTTACTTTAGCATAATGTCTATTTGGGTGTCTTTTATTTGGCTCAGTGAGCTGATTTTTCTTTCTTGTACTACTTTTTACAATTTCGGATTCAGTTGCATGTACATATGACTGTGGTTATTTGATTGAATCTTGTCCAATTATTGAGCTTTCAATTTATGTGCTTATCTGTTACTTGATCCTGCTCCTAAGCCCATCTTTAATTGATTTATTGAATTGTTCTTTCTCTCTCTCTAACTTAATCTTTTAACTTTGGATTCTTTCTTCTTTGCCTCAGGTCGAGGGATTTGTTGGTGAAGACCAATTGGGGAAAGCTTTGGAGGGATCTGACGTTGTCATCATTCCAGCTGGAGTTCCAAGAAAGCCTGGCATGACTCGTGATGATCTTTTCAACATCAATGCTGGAATTGTCAAGGGTCTATGTGAAGCTATTGCTAAGTATTGCCCCCATGTGAGTGTCTTACAATTTCTGTTTCATTAACTGTTCTTGTTAGTTTATCCCTGATGCATAAAATGTAATCGACAATTTTGATATTTGAACGATATTGCTTAGCTTCAAAGATTTTTTTTTTTTTTGAGTTGCTATAAGAGTATCATGATATTTTCCAACTTTTTGACAAACTGCATTTATGGTATAGGCTCTTGTTAATATGATTAGCAACCCTGTCAATTCAACTGTTCCAATCGCTGCTGAGGTTTTCAAGAAGGCAGGGACATACGACGAGAAAAAGTTGTTTGGTGTAACAACCCTTGACGTGGTTAGAGCTAAGACTTTCTATGCTGGGAAGGCTAAAGTACCTGTTGCAGGTTTGTTTAATTGTTTTCTTATAATGTTTTAGTATATATAGCAATCTAATTGCCAGGTATATAGTGGTACAGTGAAAAGGGAAAAAATGTAGTTTGCCTCTTCCAGTCTTCCTACCATCACTTTGTTTTTTGGAAACTGCTTTTTTTTTTGAAGGAATAGAAAATGATTCTTATTGAGGCTCTATGTGTGAGTTTCTTAGGTCCAGAAAATATATTTTTTAGATAAAGGCATTTTTTGTCTGTCATGAGTATCTTTTAAACCCTGAAAACAAGGAAAATGGATATTATGTGAGAAAATTGCTGTTTGACCAAGTTTCTCTACTTGTTTGCAGATGTTAATGTCCCTGTTGTTGGTGGTCATGCTGGAATAACCATTCTCCCACTCTTTTCTCAAGTACATGCTTGTTCCTATTATCCCTTTTATCATCAATCTTATTTTTCACCGAAATTTAATGCTTGGCACTGTTAAGTCCTTCCATCTGTTTTATTGATCATAGTCTTTGCTGATTTTTAGTTACATTTTAAAATGTTTTAGGCCACTCCAGCAGCCAATTTGCCTGAAGATGTTGTCGTGGCCCTCACGAAGCGAACTCAAGATGGAGGAACTGAAGTTGTGGAAGCAAAGGCTGGAAAGGGTTCTGCAACATTGTCAATGGCGTACGTATCATTACTCATCAGTTCTTCACTTGCAATTGGACTTTAACATAAGCAAATGACTATATTTCATTTTAGCCCAACTAATTTGTCTTTGTTTTTTTTCTCAGTTATGCTGGAGCCATTTTTGCCGATGCTTGCCTCAAGGGGCTCAATGGTGTTCCCGATGTTGTGGAATGTTCATTTGTGCAGTCAACTGTCACTGAACTCCCATTCTTTGCCTCTAAGGTGATTGTTTTACATTAGATAGATGAGAAAGACCCATAGATAAACTGTCAATGTCCTGCCATAACTTTGTTCCTTGATCTCATGATTGTAAACACTTGTCTGATTGCAGGTAAAACTTGGAAAGAATGGTGTGGAGGAAGTTTTAGGATTGGGTTCCCTCTCTGACTTCGAGAAGGAAGGATTGGAAAAGCTTAAGCCAGAACTGAAATCATCTATTGAGAAGGGAATCAAGTTCGCCAACCAGAGTTAATTGGAATTAGTATTTATGATTTCTTCCATTAGACCAATGAAAATTTTGCAGTTTTTGGGCTGCTGTTGTATTTCCTTTTGCAAGCAGCATCGGCTTTGCTGTTTTTAATAGGATAGGTCTTCCTTACCAGAAGTTTCCAGCAATAATTCCCGATGGTATGTTACGTGGGAGGGCTTGGTTTAAAACTTTTTTCCAGTTTAGACGGGGATGTTTTCATTCATACGAGTATAAAATTGTGAAATAACATTCACTCTCGCTAGATTATAAAATTGTGAAGGCGATTCATGCAAAGATAAACGCAGAACACTCTGTCTCTGTCTCTGTCTCTTCTTTACCATGGAATATGGGAAGATTCGAACCACATTGCGTAACTGCTTTTGGAGTATGCTAACAAATCCAACTCTTGGCCTTCCAATTCAATTGCTTAATCCATAAGAGCTCATTTGTATGCTTATAAAAGGTTCTTTTTACATCCCTTTCCCTTTCAAATCCTCTTGACTACAAAAGGAAACAGGGTTCTTAAGTTCATTAAAATGTGTTTAGATGACTCATTCTATCACACAATTTGTTTACATTATTCTCCTAAGATTGTAAGGAAGGTTTATCCAAATCTAAGTTCAGCCAAGTTTTTCATTCTTCCAAATGTTGTTGGTTGCAATTTTGCAAAGTGTTAACTACCCCAATTGTTGAAAGTGAAGTGTTCTGACATTAGTCCAAAGCAAGTTCCATCCTTGGAAAACATTTTTTTGTCTTTGGCAAATAAATGTTCACTCATGGTTTCATTATGAATTATGCTTAAAAAGGCGTAAGTCCAACATATCAAAGGTTGCTTGGCTTTTACTTCAAAAAGCTCCATAGATACCGACATAGAATTGGATTGAGTGATGAACAGTTTGTAAATAGTTTGTTCCAACTTAAGTAAGTCTTAGATTCAAGACCTTGCATATACAGCGATCCCCGTTGGCAGATTCATCTACCAAACTCGGGTGTGCGACCTGAGTTGAATCCGGATTAGTCACAAAATGAGGAGTAAAAAAAAAAAAAACTCCATGGATGGAGGCAGTGAGTTGTCAGGTAAAAGAGGTAACCAAATACTAGTAGATAGATAGGATGAAAAGGAAAAGTGAAAACCAACAGACGGAATTGAAAATTCCATAATAAATTCAAAAAAGAATATTCATAATAAGGACAAAAAGCAAGATACACGGCCTGCCATAATCCTTAGAGAAAAACGCTGGGAGTTTAGTAGTACTCAAACCTTTTGCTTAAAAAACCAATTTTATAATAGGAGTTTAGTAGACTCAACTCAAACCCTTTCCCTAAAAAACCATAGTACTTTTTTTTTCGCACCAAAAAAAACCATAGGACTTTAGAAGAGGGGGAAAAAAAGGATATTTCAGTTTCAGTGAGAAAAACGAAGATGAAAAGGTTCTTTTTGAGCCCTTCCCAAGTTCCAAGTTCAAGTTTTTAAGCTTATGAACTCCATTGTCTCACAAAAAAAAACTAAAGCCACAATCTTGCATCTTCGTATCTGGTACGTAGTTAACTCTCTACCCATTTCCTTCTTCTGTTTTCTCTCCTTTTGTTTGGCTTCCAAGTAAAGAAATCTTCGGAAAATAGAGCGCCGAAGTTGATGGTTTGATTCATTTGGTTAGATAGTTAAATTTTGTTGTGTTTTGGTGTCATTTTGGGTGTAAATTTTAGAGCTTTTTCTATAGTTTACCCATTTCTGATTTCTCTCCTGAGATCATCTCCACCTGCGATTCAAACCTGAGCCCTGATCCTAGAGGAGGTACCGGGAGTTCTTCTGCTTGTAGCTATATGCTTGTTTGATTTTACTTTTTTATGCATTTTACTGTTTTTTCCCCAAATGATTTCTGAGATATAGTAATTATTTGACCAGCTCCTGTTTGGGTTACGTTAACATGGGTGCATGGAAGTTTACAAGGTTTTGAGAATTGAGAGTAAATTTTTGTTCCTTCCCTGTTTGCTAAGGAAAATTTAACCCTCTTGCCCCAAGAACCATCAATGCCTGCATCTCATGTTCTGTTTTGTGTTTGGTTCTGTTGAGTTGAACCACGTGTTCCAACCGGTCATTATCTAGTTCTTAGGTTTGATATGTAGCTTACTTATGGATTACTTTTATGAACAAAGATCTTTTATCTAATATATAAGTAAAATCATCATGGAGGCAAGAATTTGCTTTTATGCCTTTACCATTTGTGTTATTTCTTTATTTGCCCCATATTTTACACACTATACAGTACACCCCTATTCCAACTGATTGTATTGTTTAGTTCATTGGAACAACTTACTATTTCCAATCTAATACTTAATTTGGTTACTAGTTTACTGCAACTTAGATTTGCATCATAGTTGATTTAGTTTGTAAAGCTTTCTATTTGGTTTTTGGGTGTTGGTGAAGCTTTCTGTTCTTCTTTTGTTTAAATTTTAGTTATTTTAGTCTGGTGTTCATTCTGCTGTCTCAGATTACACCTTAGGCCAAAGGCTATCTTGCTTTTATCTTTTTGCTTGTGAAGCTTTGCATCTAGTTGCAGCCTGACACTCAACTATTTGGATGAATGTAGGTTGCATTTTGGCATTTGGAAGACACTCTAGATGCTAAAGGAGCTAGCAGTAATATCTTGAGTTTATATAGGGAAGTTTACATCATGTCAGCGAAGGAGAGAAAACAGGAAGCCGATGCCTGCAAGGCAATGAAAGCTTTTGGGTTCACTCAACTCCAAGTGAAGTCAGCAATAAAGGAACTTCTTCCACTATATGGAGGAAGTTGGGAACTTATTAAAGATGCAAAATATGAAGTTTTACTTGATTTTCTGTTAAGCAAGAATGAGGAGGAGGATAAGGTACACCATACATCTTCATCTTATATAATTATATGCATTCATAACGTGGTTACTAGTTTGCTAAATATTTTAATTCTACCTTAATTTTACTTTTGTCATATTCTATGCCATGTTTGAGAACCATGTGAACATTTATTTACTTGCCCATTAATGTCTGTTAACCTGAACAAATGATGATCATATTTCGTACTTTTAATCCTGTTGCCTATGTGTACATAATAGCTTTTTCTTGTTTGCTCAATGGCATGCTATTCCAGGTTGCAAAATCCAAGCCAAAAGTGGGTAAAAAATGTTCAACAGTGGCACCAAAGAACATGGTTGAAGTCTTACCATTGGCATTGCCTGCGATTAGTTCAGATTCTGAAGATAGCCAACCTCTATTGAGAAGGTCATGCAGAAGACAACAGACTGACAAGAGCAACCCAGTCATGATGCAAACTTCTGTAGGAAAGGTGCAAGACAATGAGAATGAACAGCCTTGTGGCTCTCAAAGTTGCTTTAGTGCTGAAGACATGGAAATTCCATTGGTGAGGTTGCTTCCATGGCACCAGATAGAAAAGGCTTCTGCTTTTAAGAAGAAGTCCAATTTACAGTTGGTCGAATCAACCGTAGAAAGGGTTGGGTGTGTTGCAGGTCAAAGCTCTCAATCTTTCGGAGAAGAAATAGCCGAGTCTACTCAGCTGCATGGAAGGAATGCAGTGAATGATGCAAAACTTCTTTCACATGAGGATTATGAAGAGGATAAATGCAAGAAAGTTGACTCATCTCAAATTGACAAGCTTTTTTGTCATAAAAGAAAAAGAAGTTTAAGATCTGCATCTAGACAAGAGAAAGGAAAAACACCTCTAAAGCCTCATGGTGTTGTTGTAGGAGGACTAACATCCGACCTAGGAACTGGAATCTCATGCCTTGCAACAAAAATTGAGCCCAAGAAAGAGCAGGTCGCCTCTGCCAGTGAACTTGATGAGGTCCCCCTTGCTGTGGTCCATCCAGGTAAACATTTACTTATAATGATAAATTTTGCAGGTATTAATGTAAGTTTGAAGTTACAGCTCCATTTATATCACTATAGAAATAAATGGTTGCTGAGTGTGTATGATCTCTCTTTTTCTCGCATTCTACCACTTTCAACACCACTAATTATCTCCATATTAAGTTTCTAACAGTGCAGTAACCATTTTACTTTCCTTCCTAGATTTGGTAATGACAAAGTTCAAAATGTGCAGAAACCGTTGAGAAGCAAACTTCTGCTTGTGGTACCATAAAAGCCATTCCTTATGTTGAGGATGTTAGTAAAGGTGAAGAAAGAGTTAAAATCCCCTTGGTAAACGGATGCGCTGCTGAAGATTTGCCAGACTTTCTTTATATATCGCAAAATTTCGTTTATGATAAAGCATATGTGAACTTTACACTGGCCTCTATCACTGACAAAGATTGTTGTACAAGGTGTCTTAAAGATTGCTTAACATGTTGTATGCCTTGTGCATGTGCAAATAGAACTGGGGGTGAATTTTTGTATGCACCAGGAGGGTTACTTAAGGATAGCTTTCTAGAAGAAATTATTTCAAGTCAGAGATTTAAAAAGCCTAAGCTAATTTTCTGTAGAGACTGCCCACTTGAAAGGTCTAAGGGCAAGTATGAACCTAAGTCATGCAAAGGTCATTTGGAGAGAAAATTCATTAAAGAGTGCTGGTCCAAATGTCGGTGCAGTAAACAGTGTGGAAATCGTGTGGTTCAATGGGGAATTTCAGTGGCGTTGCAGGTGTGAATTAGTGTATTCAATTCTAATATACAGCATAGATATTATTGACACTAATATCCTATGTACGTAAATTACCTTTAGTAGTGATAGAATGAAAACTTCTTGACTTTTACATTGCCAAAATTTTCTCATTAGATCTTACTGTTGTTTCAGGTCTTTCAGACACCTGAAGGGAAAGGTTGGGGTGTTCAAACTGTTAATGACTTGCCCAGAGGTGCTTTTGTTTGTGAGTATGTGGGAGAAATAATTACCAATGCGGAGATGCATGTAAGAAATATGCAAAGCAGATCAGGTAATAAGCACATATATCTAGTGCCACTTGATGCAGATTGGTATACAGAGGGCATTTTGGAGGATGAAAAGGCCCTTTATTTGGATGGCACATTATATGGAAATGTTGCAAGGTTTATAAACCACAGGTATTCCTTCTACACAAATGACATGAACTATATAGAAGCAAAATGAAAAACTGATTTTCTGAATTCTGGTTGTAAATCATGCTTGTGTGACTAGGTGCTGTGATGCTAACTTGGTTGGGATTCCAGTTGAAGTTGAGAGCCCAGATCATCACTACTATCGTGTACGTATCAGTGATATCCTAGTACTTCAAGTTCTTTTTCTTTCTCATGTTTTTCCTTTTCCTTCATCAAATTTCTTAGCTCTTTTACAAATGTGAAGAATGAGTCACCAATTAATCCAAGTTAAGTTTGCATGCTTATTTTTTCCCATCTTCTGCAGTTTGCCTTTTTCACAACTAGGGAGATTGCTGCTATGGAAGAACTTACTTGGGTAAAGCTCATACTCCATGTTTATTGCATTGATTAACATTGGTGTCCAACTTCATTGATAAGAATAACAATATCTTTGCAGGATTATGGAATCGAATTTGGTGAGCAAGATCATCATCAGCCTGTTCAAGCTTTTAAGTGTCTCTGTGGAAGCTCATTCTGCCGCGATATAAATCGTTGAAACTTATGCTGCAATGGAACTATTTTGACTACAACATAGCTGACTGTCTATCAAAACTTGCTATGATCTTACCCTTCAATAATTAACTGATGCTACCAATATGTAGTTTCCTGTTGGAACATTGGCATGCAGTTTCTAAATTTGGGTGCTGTCTGTTGCTAGAGTTCCTCTTTTGAGACTAAACTATTTTGTCTTTCATGTAAATGAAATTAATGGGTAATTTATCCCTTATATTGAGATATCAGTACTAATTTATAAGTTGGAATTATTTTTCTTTTTATTTTTTTTTCTTTAATTCTTAGCTCAATTTCTGATAATTAGCACATAGTATATATACTGTATACTGATAAAAAGAAAATTATTTGGACGTTGGGTCTTTTCTATGGGGTTAAGGTTTATTTGGGTCAAATACAATGTTACAAAACAGAGAGCTCGTATTTGAGCCTTGGATTAATTGATTTGGGCCTTTGTTTTAAGCCTGACCAGCAGCAGAAAAGGTCCAAAGCAGCCCATAATAAGAAATTACAGTCGATCAAATTTCCCGGAGAAAAAAAAAAAAAAGAGGAAATCCACTTTGTTTCAAGCAAATTTTCTCGTTCGCGATATAAATTTCTTTTGTTCCCCGTTTGGTTACTGAGAAAATGCAGGAAAATACAAATGAAGTTTTGAGTTGTAGCTTTTCGTGTGTAATTAATTTCCCCAAAAAAATGAAATAATTAATGAAATTTCGTGTGTAATTAGGGAAAAAGAATGGGAAGCAATGCACCAACCTTGCAAAATATCTCATCTCAGAATATCTTCTAAGACGGGAATGCAATCAAAAGTCTTGGGGTTCCAAATCTATAATATGAACATTGAGTTTTCTTTTTCCGGTTTAACAAATGATATTCAATCCTGTTAACTTGAGATTAATCATTTCTGAATCGAGAATACAAAAGGTTAAACCCTCTCAACAAATGCACTTCCGGGGCATATTAAATTTTGAAAGGTATTAGTTAGAGCTCAAAATGTTGGATAAGGACCTTACATATTTCTGTTAAGTGGTAGGCTTGCAGCAAAGGAACAATGAAACAAAAAGAGATAAGCAGCTATTTCAGAGCATGAATAGTGGAACATAACTTTAACGGAACTTCCTGCCACAACTATGTTAAACACTATATTACAATTATGTCCCAAAAGGAGATTACCTCGGATATGATTAGTAATGATGTAATTGAATGAAGCAACTTTATACAACTTCACTATGGAGGTATTGAATGTTGCATGTCATGAAAACCTTTTAAAAGGTTAGAACAAAAAGAGACATTGCTATGCAGTTAGATGGTTCTTGAAATAAGAAGCAAAATCACATTTTAAAAATGTCGGTTGCTACTTGGTAATGATCTTGAATCAGCTTCCATAGCATCTACAAAAGCAACAAGAAGCTCATTATTGACAAAGCCTAGTCTCAAAAGCAACTGCATGATTCATATCATCTTAAAGTTAGTACTGCTTAGTAATCCTTTCAACTGACATCTACTAACAGAATAAAAAATCAGCATCTACCTGATTTTTATAAGCTCTATCAAGAAATACATATCATTAACTAGAGAAGATGTAGGTTAAGCCTAATTTAACTTTTCCTCTGTTTTGCATAGGGGAACATCAAGCCTAAGAAGCATGCCAACACAAGATTCATGTCGATAAAAATTCTCAAAATGAACTCTAAATGGGGTATACAGAATTCTGAAACATTCATTGCAAGTACCGAGTAATGTAATCACAGAAATCTAATCAGGAACAGAAAAAAAATTCTCTAGTCAACAGTCATTACCAGTAACGAGTAAACACTACTGCCTAATTTTTAACATAGGGAATACATAATCAACGATATTTCATCAATTCCTTTTCAAAATTTTCTTGTAGTCATATTTACTCAGCTAATCAAATATTGCACCCCATCCCCATGTGATGAGGGATGACAGTATAAGTGGACTCCACTGAAAAGCACAAGGGAAAAGAGACTAACATCTAATTGACCTTGTTAGGCAAGTTTCTGATTTGGCTAGATTAAAATTTACAAATAAATGGAAACTTTATATTCATCACTCTAAAGGGCCAAACACTCAACAAAGTTTATAGTAGCAAAAGTTCATAATATACAAACATAGTGCCCATATATAGAATTGGTAAATAATTGTTGATTTTATCCATAATTTTATTATTATTATTATTATTACCACCATCTACTGCAGGAACTCCATCATTGCATGCCCGAAAACAAAACAAAACAAAACAAAAGGAGAGAGAGAAACCTGAATTAATTTATAATTAATTAAAGGTAATAACCCCTACCTCAGTTAGGTCCATTACAGAAACAAGGTGAACAACTCATATTATTCAGATGAACTATCAGTCCTGTCAGAGTCTGCACGGAAGAATTAGTGTGAATTAATCTGGCATATATATAAACTAATATGAGCACAACAAGAGGAAAATCATCAATATGTACCACTTGATGAGGATCCAGAATCACTGCCAGAACTGCTTGAACTACTTGACTGAATCTCGTTATTCTGTTGCCTTTCTCCGTGAATTGGAGAGGGGGGAACGATACTGTCCACTGCTTAACAAGAAAAGCAGTTTTAAGAATGAGTACATATGATTTCATTTCCTTTAGTAATAAACAAGTGAGCATAGACCAAAGCAGAGAAAGTGCTTGTTGCTTGATAGTGAGTACCTGTTTCAGCCACTTTTGGTACCTCTAGAAGAGGTGCTTCCAGATTCTGCAAAAGTAATAACAAAAGGTTCAAGTGACAAGCAAATCTAAACAGGCAGATATTGAAATTTTACTTGTTTATGATCTTACAGTCTTCTGAATACTTTGATCATCTTCTATACTTGCTTGAAGAGCTGGTTCAGCGTTTTTCTTGTTTTTGCTCAAACTCTTCTTGTAGTTGGTCACATATCTATCAAGTTCCCAAAGTGTTTCTCGATCAACAATGTCGATATCCAACTCAATCTCTTCATCTTCCTGGCAAAGTGCTGGGTTCCTCTTCTTAATAATCTGGATAACACCATCAAGTTTGTCTGTAGGCAAGTTCTGAAGGTTTACACTGAGTCTGTGCTTCTCCTCATAAGTCATATCCCTCTTCTCTGGATCCTTTGTCTTGGGCTTCTTCAATACTGCATTACTACCAGTTGGAGTCAAGTCCAGAGCTGTTGACTTGGGATCAGCTGGCATGTTCATGGATTCTGATCTTTCAAGAGTCCTAGATTCTAATGGCAGTGGTGCAGGAGCAGGTGTAGTAGCATGGGTTTGAACTGTAGCTAAATCTGGAGCAGGAACTCTCCTTGAAGTGGGATCATGACTCCTTTCAACCCTTCTATTAGGATTATATTCAGACTCAACAGCTTTCCACTTTTCTTCAAACATCGCTAACAATGTCTTTGCCATAAAATGCGCATCTTGTTCTTTAGGGTTATACAGCATTGCATTACTAAAAGTTAGTCTCACGTCCTCTGCAAACTCCCTGGGCGACTTGTACCAATTAGTGTTCAACCTAGTCTTCACAGTACCCAAATCCATTGGATGCTTAATGATTGTATGATAATCATGCAAACCAAGTCTCTCTACATCTACCGGTTTATTAAAAACCCAACCATACTTATGCTTCATCAACTTCCCTAACAAATCAGTGCAATGCTTAAACAACTTACTTGGAAACTTCTCTGGTGTAATTTTACCTCCCATTTGACTCCCATTAGTCTTCCCAACACTCGGTTTCATCTTCTTAGTATTCTCTGTAGGTCTCAACTTTTCCTTCCCTAAAGCAAACTCCGAATTCTTATTATATTGATTCACGTTGGTCATTCTCTTTTCTTTATCCACAAACTGACTGCCATTATGATCATGCTCTGCCACTGACACAGACAATCCCTGATTGTGCCAGGAATTCGGCAATCCTACAGAACCAACATCAGAATTCACTCTAACTAAACTTCCACTACCTTTAACAACATTCTCATTCCCTGAAACCCGTGAATTCGCATACCCCCCACTAAACCTACTCTCTTTAGCCTCAAATTTCTTAACTAAACCCCTAACTTGCTCAAGTTCACTAGCTAACTTCCTCTTCAAACCTCTAGCCTCATCCTTGGACAAAACATTTAAATTAATCTTGACAAGGTTATTATGTCTAACATACCCAGATTTAGCAATCCCATTGGCAGCTTTCTGCGAACCCTGGTGCATCCTATTACGGCTTGACGAATCGTCTGAAGCCACGACATCAAGGGTTTGCAGTGGCAGATGGTGAGAGGAGTTCTTTCTATCAGTAGTAGTTGTAGTGGCGACTCGAGTTTGGTGAGGGACAAAGTTGGATTTTTGGGGAATGCTTTGGCTCTTTCTGGCATAAACTTTGTTTCTCTCCGACTCTTCACCTTCAATTTTCCCCGTAGCCATTCATATAAAAGAACAAGAAAATAACTCAAATATGTCCAATACCCAGATAAACTAAAGGTTGAAAATTGGGGCTTTTTAGGGTTTATGTTGGGTGATGATGATCAGTAAATGATAGGATTTTGACTTTGAGAGGGAAAGGAGAAAAGTTGAAATATTGTTTAGGGTTTTTGAATATTGAGGGAGAGGTGAGAAAATAATTAGGGTTTTTTTGCTTTTGTCTTTTCTTTTTTTTTTCTCTTTTTCTTTAAAATTCCCGGAATTTACTCAATTTGGGCATGGAGGATCCGTACGATTTCTTTCTTCTCATTTTATATTTGTTTATTTGCAGAGTGGAGGAAGAAGGGAGAGAGAGTGCGACTGCGAGATGAATTACTGCACGCGCTTGGGATAGCGAGTGAGAGAAAAGTGGAAGGATGTAAAGGTTCTTGCCACGTCAGATGGGTACGTTTATTTTTGGCTTTAATATGGTTTTTGCAAACTTATGAAATTAATTAATTAATGTTAAGAATGGAGTTGAGTGTTGACAAATTAAAGTCTCTCAAGTCAAGGCATGTGCAATCCCATCAAAATTTGCAAAAGCTTGGAAATAGATCCGCCATTAATGGTAGATTGCATTAATATCATCAACATATGCTTACATTAAATTAAACTATACTAATTTGAAGCTCCATCTTCAAACTATGCTAGTAGCTGCAATGGGGTCTAAACATCAACATTGCAGATCCTCTTCTTCATCAAATTGCATATCATTAAAATTTTCAACCATCATTTCAGCCATAGTTCTTCTTTCAACTTCATTCTATCTCTTCATTTCGCCGATCAAACATTTGCCGGAACCCTTGTCATGGACGGCCGGAAGGAAAGCAAGATTCAACGGTGACCTCAGAGATGCTACATTCCCATGGAACAGCCTTTGTTTCGGACAAAACCATAATGAGAAGCTTAAACTTGCCGTGTTTTCCAAGTCATGGCCAATTGGAGCTGGCCCTGGTGGCATGGAGCGTCATGCTGCTACATTATACCAAGCTTTAGCTGCTAGAGGACATGAAATTCATGTTTTTACAGCTCCTTCGGATCGAAAACCTCACGTTGACATTCATCAAGGTAATCTCCATGTATATTTTGCTGCCAATGATCATGGTTCAGTCAATTGTTCATTAGCATTTGAGATTTTCAACACAATAAATGGTAGGGAAGCATTTGATTATGTGCACACTGAGAGTGTTTCCTTGCCTCATTGGCGTGCTAAAGTTGTGCCTAGGGTGGCTGTAACTTGGCATGGAATTTGGTATGAAATTATGCACTCAAAGTTATTTGAAGAGCTGCTTTTGAATCCCCAAGAAGTTTCACCAAAACCAATAATTGCAGAGTTGCAAGAAGCTATGCCAAGGCTTATAGATGAGATCAGATTTTTTCCCACTTATACACAACATATATGTATAAGTAATAGTGCTGGTGAAGTACTAGTCAAAATCTATCAGCTTCCTGAAAAAAATGTCCATGTTATACTCAATGGGGTTGATGAGACCAAATTTGTTCATGATTTAGAAGCCGGTGTAAGGTTCAGGAAAAAGCATGGTGTGCCTGAAAATGTAAGCCTAGTGATGGGAGTTGCCGGGCGATTAGTAAGAGACAAAGGGCATCCACTTCTCCATGAAGCATTCTCAACAATAACTAAAACACATGCAGGAATATACTTGCTTGTAGCAGGATCAGGTCCATGGGGGAAAAGGTATGAAGAATTAGGCCCAAATGTGAAAGTTTTGGGTGCATTGGAATCTTCAGAGCTTTCAGAATTCTATAATGCTATTGATGTTTTTGTGAACCCAACATTGAGACCTCAAGGGCTTGATCTTACCTTGATTGAAGCAATGCATTGTGGGAAACCGGTTTTGACTCCCAATTATCCTAGCATTGTTGGGACAGTTGTTGTTAATGAAAGTTTTGGGTACACTTTTTCACCCAATGTCAAGTCTTTTGTTGAAGCCTTGAAGTCAGTTATAAGAGATGGGCCAAAAGTGTTGCAGAGAAAGGGAAGAATCTGCAGAGAATACGCGTTGTCGATGTTTACTGCTACTAAAATGGCATCTGCTTATGAAAGGTTCTTTCTCTGCATGAAGAATCCTAGATTCTGTCAGTACCCTCTTCCTACTGATTGTTAGAAACATTTTTGCTTGATTTTTTCTTACTATTGCCAAGTTAATGTTAGTATATGAAGATTTAATACTATATATATACTATAGATTTTGTATTTACTGATATTCTTGTACTCCAATATATCTCCCCCAACTCTGTATTCTTACAGAATCACTACAGAAATAAAATGTACTATTATCCACAGAAAAGTTGGCATGGATCACTTTTCTATAAAAATTCCATCTGCAATGAAATTTATGAAATCATTGATTATTTAGACTGTAGCAGACTAGCAGTTGATTGGCTTAACATTCATCTTACTATCTTCATCAAAATTTCATTTATGATCTGTTTTGACATTGTTATGTCCAAAGCTGCTACAGAACAAGCTGAAACCCTGTATGAATCTGCTGACATGACATGCTCAGCTCAGCTGTTAGAAGTATAAGTGTCTGCTAACTAATTTGCACCACTAAGATGGTGCAATTACCAATCAGATTGAGAGCTATATCCAAATCGACCGCAGATCAATTAAAGGCTCTTTTTTGCAGTTTGTGGTAGCAACTAGCAAAGTTGATGACCTACATCAATAAATCCGGTTGATACACTCTGTATAATCATAAAGATTAAAGAAATTGTTTACATATTACAACTCAAGTTTAGAGGACAAAAGCAGGGTATTGCCTTGAGGACCAGATCCTCAACTCATAATGAACCAGCTTTTTGATGCATATCAGGAATTGCAGAAAGTTGTCTAGGGGAACCTTTTTTTTTTCTCTGCATAAATAAACCCCAAGAGAGGTTACATTAAATTCTCAAATAATGTAGCATCTACTTTAGTGAAAAATAAAATCTCATTAAGAAGAAAAAATTTCATGGAGTTTTACATACATTAATCACAGATGCAGAGCAGGCTGCAAGCAGAGGACATTGCATAGACTAAAGTAGACACTGACAGAACAAAATAAAAAGCCTAATTTTTAACCCTGACTCAAAATGTAAGCTTACAAATATCCTTCAGAAGGATGAGCTTAGCTTACTGTTATTATTTTTGGTAACAAAAGAAAAGTACTGCATTTCAAACCTAAAGTTTCTAGTTTCTACTCAAAAATCCACCTTCCCAACTGCCTGAGGAATGAACTTATATTCTTCATGCTACATTTGCAAGAATTTAATGTATGCTCTCTCTTGGGGTTTATTCATGCAAAGAAAAAATTTAAAAACACCCCAAGTTCCCCTAGACAACATTCTTCAATCCCTGATATGCATCTACTGAAAAGCCGGTTCAGTATTAATAATGATGTTGAGGATCCGGTCCTCCAGGAGAGACCCTATCAGGATCACCATTCAGCATCCTTCTGTAGTAGGCAATTTTGGATAAATCATAACCAAGTTTCTTTAAGATAGCACTGCTATCGACCTTTTTCGCCATACTTGTGATGCCATGGGCATGGGAAGGCCTTGCTTCAGAAATTCTCATTATAACCATCAGTAGGATCAAAATGAACAACAGCATCAGCCTAGTCTTTGAAGCTGTAGCCATATCAAAAGTGTTATTGAACTCTTAAATTGCTGTGAAGTATTGGACTATATATCTTAATATTCTTGTGATCAAGCAACTTAAGCTTAACAGTCTTATATACTCGAGGAAGAAAACTACTGTGCATACCAGTGGGACAAGATTGAAATGACATTATCATAAAAAGTCCTTATTTCATCAATATAAGACATACAGGTATTGGAACTTCGACGTATAATCAGATAAAATTTGACAGAAGATGGTTTTGTCTTCTCTGCAAACACAGCTTAATTTTCTGCTTTCTTGAGTCATCCATCACCTTAGACAAACAAAACATGATGATAATTTTCATTTCCAAAATCCTCATTTGCGTATCAAAGTTGGTGTTCTTTCCCTTCAAAAAATCAGCCAAAGGGCTCTTTTAAGTATGTGGCATCTCGAAAATCTTGTCATTCTTGTTCTCTAGTTAGTGCTTATCTTAAACTATTAATTAACATTATGAAGAATTGACTCAAAAGCTCATGAAGACAATATAACCTTTAATTCTTAGCTCATTCTCCTTTTGTCTCTTCCTAATAAAGGGGAATTCCGAAAGTTGTCCTTATGCATGAATATGGAAAATATAACTTCTTTAATCCAATTTGTGACTTGTTTTTGGCATTTTGCCAGCCGCACGCATGCATATAATCCATTAACTTCTCTTTTTAACTTCAACTCTTTAACATTATGGGTTTAGCCAATAATGCTAGCTTGTCCACATGTCTGTATCAGAGATGCACTTGTCAGCTAAACTTGACATAAAAAATGGATCAAAACGTTATCAAAAACAAATTCTTAGAAGTCATATGGTGAAGGTCAAAACTCAAAATGCCAGAAAGGTCTAATAACAATCATTTTTGCATTGAAATTTAGAAGGTTTAAGGTAGGGTTCAAGGAAAATTGTCTGTAAGGTATTGGCTAGAATTCGGATTTGAGCAACAATTAGTGAGGATAGAATCATATATATACATCAGCGTATATGAGCGTATCTTATCCACATAGAAACATAATTATTGATTAAGACAGCATTGTAGAATTTTCCATGCATTTTGTCTACGAATAATTACTTCGTCAATACATATATATAATCAAAAGTTCAAAGGTATTCATGAACTATATACCCACGATCGGTACTTAATGGTTGAAGTATCATTATTGATGATCGAAATGATCGATAGTGGCCTTAGGATGAACATGGCATGTTGGCCCCTGGAACAGTTATTTCATTATACATTATGCGTAAAAGGGGTTAGCGGCATACCTTAGCCTTGTAAATTAATGGGATAACTCCCATGTAATTTTTTTTAGATCAAAAAAAGAAGAAAAAAAATATACATTATGCAAGAAATGATGCTAGCATGGTATTTTTCTATAAGATCAGTTTGAGCGTCCATTTTGTGTGATTTACCTGAAAAGCATAAACATTTTGATCCATGCGATAAAAATGAGAGGTCTGCAGAGTTGCTGAAATAGATTGAAAAATGAAAATGAATTGAACAATTTCCTAGCTCTATATATTGATTCAAGAATTAGGATTGGAGATTAGTGAATTTTAAAGCATTGGAACTTTCTATAAAATGCAAGGACTTTCTTCTATAATGGATATCTACTATGATATATGCAGATTGATTATATAGGTAGCTATATAGCTTAAGCTTCGTGTACACAACTAAATATTCAATGACATCATCAAGCAGTCTTCAGATCTTATCCTTATAGTCATAGATAGTGAAATGGATTTATGCATATCTTGTTCACATGCATGAATTGTTATTTTATCTAAAGAAATTGTAGAACACTTGTAGGCTGACGTGCATTTATCTCATTTTTCAAAGAGTTAAAGTTCGAATCTCCTTTTTAATTTTGACTTAATGCCCTTTTCCCTATGAACTTGCATGATTCTGACGTTTTACCTATATGAATTTGTAATTTGAAGTTATTTTAGTCTCTCTCAAACAATATTGCTGACACGCCTTGATCTAATGTGGCATTGCCACATGGCATTTTTGGTTTAAAACAATACCGTTTCAAAGGGATTAACATGTCCTAATTATATTGCAAGTTTAGGGGGTAAAAAGTTCCAAATTAAAGTTTAGAGGGCAAAATGTCAATTTTAGACAAGTTTAAGGGACAAAAAGGGATTTTAATCTTTTAATTTTCCTCGCATAAAAAAGTTTGTCATTTCGGCCTTACAACTAATGATAATTTCAATTTGGCACTATAAGTTTTATTTTGGGGACAATTTCACCTTATACTTTATTTTTTAAAAAAAAAATTTGGAGGATCAAATTGTCACTTTTTAGATGATTGATCATGGGCAAAAATGGGTATTAAGCCAAATAAATTTTAGTATCCTCGCAGTATGATCAGCTGTTGACGTATAGCCGAAAGTGTGGGGTATTATTTTCTCCACTATAGTATGGGCAAGGATACGCAGCCCTTGACTGTGGCGGCGGGTTGTTATTACCTGTCTACTATGAACTAGATAATCACATGATCTCTCTCTTTGAGCTATAAGTTAATACTTAGAAAATTCGAGGAATTAATTTGACCATCACATAACATTGGCCATATAAATTAAGGTGGGTCGGTAGGGTGTGTGCTTTCATAATTAGATCATGCTAAATCTACATAGAAATTTTTTGGTTAGAACTTCAAAAAGAAAAGGCTAACTAGAATATTTTCAAGCTAGAAATATGATATGAAACAAGACGAAAAGTGTTCCGACAAAGTGTTGAAGAATCGGTAAAAGGAAGATGCAAGAGCCCGGCAGCTTGACAATTTAGTTTAACAAAATTCTTCGATCGAATCTCTTTAAGGATTCTATGTTTGATTGGATTGTTCTTTGAAAAGGAAAATTAAGTCACGTTGCCTTCAAAAGCTCAACCCTTTAATTTCGGCCATGTTTAAAATGAAATGTTTGCGCAAAGCCTTAACTTTGTTTGCTTGGTGGATTAATTTGGTAGGTATATAGAAAAGAGTTTTGCTATATTACCAGAAAAATTGATCTGAAATTTGGTTTCCCATGACGTGTTGTTACACGATTGATCCAATAAACTGGTCCTATCACTATTTAATTGGGGTTTTGTTACAAAACATGGGATGACCTCATATGACACAACATTTGGGACAAAATTCTGATCAATTTTTCTGGTTGTTTAGAATTTTCTCCTTTATAAAACATCAAAATACCTAATTCTTCCATAAAATTCGTATTCACTCAAATATTCTCACCCCATTTTTACTACTTAAAAATTACTAAATTAACTAAAATTGTTAAAGTGCCTAAACTGAATGGATATAAAGTAATTGAACTTTAACATGGTATTCATTTCGAAGATGATAAAATATTTGCTGACCCATGACGATATTCGCCGTCAAGACTATTAAAAGAATGATTTTTAGGACATGGAATGTTGTCAATTTCAGTAAGGCTAACCGGAAAAAAAAAGGATATTATCATGTTCAAGTTATACCTAAATTCTATTCAGTTTTTGTGCTCATCCAATTCAAATACTTAAGCAATTTCCCATCTATTAAAATTCGAGGAAAATGTCATGGACGACACACTTTTGCCACATTGATCCATAGTCACCCTTTATTCAAATGATGAAATCTGAAAAAGTAAAGAATAGTATTGGCACTTTTTCGGCCTGGTCGGTTTCATTGAGCCGACTTTGGCCTTGATTTCTATCTTCTTCATTTTTTTTAGTAGGATCCACATAAAGCCCACTTCTTATATTATGTTCATCAACAATTTGTTGGATTGATAGTGACCCATTGATATATTTGATAGACATGAAAGAATATGAAATCATCTAAAAAGGAAATTAAAGATTGATATTAATTATGGCCATTTTGCCCATTTCCTTTTCACATTCTAAAAGCAATAAACCTTGGTTTAATTTGTATTTTTTATATAGTTTTCTTCATAAAGTCAAAATTTAATCTTTGAATTCTAGGAAGACCAAAGTTGAATCTGAAAAAGGAATTTGTGAACAAATTTAAATTGGAAAGAATCACAAAAAAAAATATAAAAGTGTATCTTCTTATTCTCTAATTGACAGCTAACAACAGGAACTCCAAATATAGTTGGGGTGTACTGTAGATACAAATATGGGGCCTTATTCCCTTGGTGGGTTGGTAGTTTTAAACTGTGCAAATATGCATAGGCGCGCCATATTCCCACAATTGAATTCCCATGAAAAATAATCATAAAATCTTGAAAATAACAATTCATCCTACTAACAAATTCTAGAGCTAGCTGCATCTTCAATATACTTTGGTTGATAATTACATTAATCTTATTTTCGTAAACAATATCGTGTTAGTCAGGGCTTTGTCCTGGATACCGGATGGGATACCAAAAAAAAAGGTAAACAATATCGTGTTAAGATTGGTGATTAATTAGTTTTATAATCACGCTTATCATAGTCACGTATAAATTAATCTTACTATACTTTGGTGAAAAATCACATTATTATAATATTAAATTAATGTAGCTAACATTGTAAGAACATAGGATTAAGTGCAAAAGTTTGGTTTCTGGTTTAATTTTGCTGATGTACCTAAGTCCAAATGGAGATGTTCTCATTTCCCACCTTCTCCAAAATGGTTAGGGAGAAACATTAAAAGACCATATCCTGATTTTACCAATAATAGTCTCAATGGAGCACCATTAAGCATCCATTAAAAATATTGCAGATAGTTGAGTAGCAGGAAAAATTATAGATAACATAATAATAAAAAAAAAGTTCCTTTTCTGATACATTAATATTATCTCCCATGAGTACGTACGAAGATTAGTAGTACAACATTTCTCAAAGAAACCAAATTATATTTTTGCTCTACAAGCAAAAAATTTAAAAGGAAGAAAGAAAAATGTATTGCAAAACGAGAAATTAGTGTAATTCATGATTCTCCTTTTTCTGCTAAAAAATGTAGAAAATTAAGATTATTAATGATGGTGAGGATCAGGGCCTCCGGGACTAAGCCTCGCCGACTCGAAAGGAACTCCGTCATGTCTCCTTATGCTGGCCTTGATTGCTTCCTTGCCTTCTTGAATCAATGCACGCTTTGGGAATGGCTTGGATTCATGCTTTCTTCCTTCAATTGGCATTAATGGCAATTGCCACTTCCCTGTGTCAGAAACTTGCTTCGGTTCAAAATGTATCTCTTCTAGTACTTTATCTGTTATAGTTGCCTTGTTTTGTGTTTCTGCTTCTTCTTTCAATGCTAATTGATTGGCAAGTGAGAAGGGATGAAACAAACGAGTTCCCGAAGTGGAAATGAAGAACCAAGCATGGAGGAAAAGACAGAACAGAACTTTGAAGTTAGCCATTGGCATTTTGAAGTTTGAAGTTTTTAAGTCAGGGTAAATTGTTTGACTTGTATAAGTTGATGAAGCTTGAGTGCATGGATAGGGTATTTATAGAGAGCTCAGCTCATGCTCAATATGTATCTTGTTTTTTTCCTTAATATATTTTTTAATACATGCATAGAAGGTAGTGGGAGCGGCCTACTTAAGGAATACTGGGGAGTCTATTCCTCGAGTGAATTCTAACCTCTAATCCGTCTTGGCTAAATGGGAATTTTTTTTCAAGTTTTTGGTCAAATGGGATTGATTATATTGCAAGGATAATTTTTTTTTTTTTAATTTGGGGGTCTAGTGATCATAATTTCAGTGCTAATTGCATTGACCTATCCTTAAATCAACACTTGGGGGAATATTAAACATATGAAGAAGATATGGAATATTGTAGACCGACATTCATAATATTTCAACTCCCGGATCATGTATGTTTGATTAATTTAATCTTTTTGAAAGTGTGAAATGAATGTGGAAAAGGGTTTTCTTTGGTTAGCGCCGTCTCAATACCTTTTGCCGGCTTTGTAGACAAAATAAAATTATTCCTCCACCAATCCTTGTTCAATTTGTGTAAAGCCTAGAGATGAAGTAAAGAATATCCTTTATGTTCATCTTCTAGGATCTAGCAACTCAGTAATTTTATGAAAAAGAGATGTGTTACTAGTCATGGGCCTTGGCATTTTGCATCAGCATTCGTTGGAAAGTTAATGTAGTCTGGAATTCCATTTTCTCTCAAAATCCTTCTTCCCAAACAGACTCAATGCTTTCTCATTTCCCATTTTCATTCATTCAAGATAAAAGAATGCAGAAACCAGAAAACAGAATCAAAACCCCTATTGAGATATATAATAGAGGTAATCAATATTCAATACTGCTTTAAACCTTTAACATTGGAAAAAGTATCATTTTCTCCTTCAACTTGTAGCGTTTGAACGTTTTGCCTCATAAACTTCAATTTTGGTACGTTTTGCCCCCTCAGCCTAACGGCACCATCAAACCGCTGACGTGACAATGTCACGTGGGTCAGGTTGGTCTGACATGGCAATGCCACGTGGTTAGCGTATTGACGGTGCTATTAGCCTGAAGGGGTAAAACGTCCCAAAATTGAAATTTAAAAGGTAAAATGTCCAAAATTGAAGTTCAAGGGATAAAACGTCCAAACACTACAAGTTTAAGGGGAAAATGGGTACATTAAGTCCTTTAACATTATCAATTCGATGAGAATTGGCAGAAATCTAACAAATTTTTCGTTAATGAAACTTAAAAAGTTAGAAAAGGGTACGAGGATAAATTAATAGGCTGCACATTTAGCCCCTAAATGCATCATTTCATATTAGAGAAACAGAGTCTCTTTCTGTCCTAACGAATATATAATTCTGGTCTGTTACTTGACTTTAAAGACTTGACATTCTTAAATTAAACTCCACTGAACAGTCCAACTATATACTATTCAATTCATGCTAAACCCCTAGCTATTGCCTGAAAGTCGGCAAAGAAAAAACCTCTGCACTTTAGAGTCTTGATGGATCATGTCAAATAAAAAAAAAACATATATATAGTAAAGGGCAGTTGCTAAACTTGCTATATATAGAAAGGAAAGTAGGAAACTGAAAATTTCCTTTGCGACGCTAATAATAGTAAGTTGCAAATATATAAATCAATTACTTCATCTTCACCACCAGCCTGGAGCCTGGACAGAGCCGCCAGTTTAATCTGGATCATGTAAAGCTAACCGTACGACAAGGAAGGAAAAAAGGATTAAATTGATTAATTATTTTTTTTTGTACCTTAATTAGTTGACTTCACATGATACTCGAAATGAAATCGATTCTTAACGATTCATAAGAATGAAAGAGTACCATATATATATGCATGACTATAAATAATAATAACCTTAATTTTAATGCAACTCTTAAGTATTTATTATAAAGAAAATTTTAATAACATAATATTAGTTGAAAAGCTAGCTTTAATGGGTGGATAACAACTAATGTGGTTACCCATATTTATTTGATTAATTACATATAGTTGGTGACCTCATGGATTAATGAAAAAAAAAGGTTCTATAGCAATGCAAAAATGAAGGTTTTTAATTTAATTATTATGATCAGCATAGTAGAGCATTTAACTTATTCAAGATTAGATAATTGTTGCCAGATAGCACTGCCTTGGCGCTACCGAAAGAAACAAAGCTCATTATTCATATTAGTGCCAAACTAAGCATATGACTAAAAGTTTATATTATCACTAAAAAGTGCCTAATAACCCCTAATAAGATAGGACATAGACCTCTTTCTTGGAGTTTTTCCGTTTTGTTTTGATGCAAATATATTAATGGAAAGTTTAACACATTTATATTGAAACCAACTTAATATGAGCATCAAATTAAAAGAAAGAAAAGTGCAAGGATATAAATAAGATGTTTTTGAGTTATAACTTGGGGTTTTTTTTGTTTTGAGTAACTTGGTACAAAAAAAAATGCGATGGCTCGACAATGTATGTTTTGAAGATGCAAAAGATTCAATATTTTTCAATAACATGTTTCTTTTTTTTTATCTCAACCGGTATTCAAGGTTTTGTCCTGACTAATCCGGATTCGACCCGCGTCGCGCACCTGGTTATGATGAGTAAGTCTTCCAACAGAAACAGCTGCGTACAGTCCCAAACCTGAGTTTTCAATAACATGTTTCAATTCGCTGGATATAGATGTTAATTAAACTCTTAATTTCAAGTATTAAGATTCAAATTCTAATAAATAAATTTCTATAGCTAAAGATTGTGGACTGCATGAGCGCACAATTGGCCAATGACTTGACTGACAAGTCACTATATCAAAGTGTATTGGTGCTGATATGTCGTTGTGTGCCTGGATGATGTGGATATACCGATCACTCAGTTGACTACAACCTGCAAAACCTTAATTTAAGTCCATACTTGTATAAATAATGGATTTGACCTTATTAACTTACTTTTATTATGCTAATTAATTAGATAGTGCTTCGAACATGAGCACTTTCACCCTTCCTTAAAATGTTGTTTAGTGTTTTTAAAGTGACAAATTAACTTAATGATGCGACGATTAATGTTAGCTAAACATGTTTTTTGGACCACTAATCTTGGTGATTATTTTATTTGAAAAGCCACAAAACAATGGAATTAATTTATTTATTTATTAATAACTCAATATAAAAAATCCCTAATTTTTCGTTGGGTGGCTCTTGAAATTGACTCTTGTTAGCTATCAGCAGTCGACAACGGTCTCCCTAGGTCTATCAATAGGTCAAATGCCACTTAAAAAAAGGGGAAAAAATAAGAAGGGGTTTTAATCTCTTAAGCATCTTTAATTGTAAAATTTATTTATAATATAACTTATTTATTTAGTCCCTATCAACTTGATTGTGCTATAATTTTTTTGTTTTTTGACCAATTCGTACAAGGAATAATGTGATAGCAGGCGCAGCATATATTTTGAAGTACCAAAAAGGTCACCTGAAAACTATAAATTAATTGGTGATCCTCCAATCTCGTGAAACATGCTATGAAATTCTGGCCAAAAAAAGAAACATGCTATGAAATATAATATAATTAAAAAAAAAAGGGAAAGGGAAAAAAGGAATAAGAAGAGAAACTAATTCAAGGGTTACTAGTAGCAAAGGAGAGGGGGTTTTCGTCTTTGATAGTGGAGCTCGATGCAGCGGTGGTGGTTCATTTTCTCAAATTCACGATGATTGGTTCTCATCCTTGTTACACTTTGGTTAGAGATTGTCTGAAACTTATTAAAGGGGACTGGATAATGGAGATCAGACATATTTTTTGTGAAGGAAATCGGTGTGCAGATATGCTTGCTAACATAGCTCATGATGCCTCTTCTGGTGTTACTATTCTTGATACTACTCCGCAACAAGTTCGAAGTTTGTTGGAGGAAGACATGCTAGGACTTGGCATGCTAAGGCTCTAGTCTTTATCTTTATTTTTCTGTTCTTAAGTAGCAAAAAAAATTCAATGGAATTATGACAATGAACCGTTATATTCTTTAAGCAACATATTTAAAATGATAGTAAAAATAGTAAAAGAAGATTTTATAGTGAAAATCATAAAGAATATTTTGGAAGATTGATCTCAAATAAATATGATGATAGTTTAATTTGCAAAATATGCCCTGATCACAAGAACTGATTCATGATAAAATAATTAACCTACACATATACAACTTTTCTTATCTTCTGACGAAAACCGGAACCTTATCTGACATTGAACCTTGTACTGGCTGATCATGACTAATCAGGCAGAAAAGGTAACCTGTCCACGCTGTGTGGGGAACCATTTGCACCGTAGACATCAAAAGTGTCCAAATCTTCTGGATCACCATTTCCATCAACATTCTCATCACTTGAGGTTTTTACCTGATTTGTTGAAAGCTGAAATGGGAGGATACGTAGCCGGACATCAGAGCCTTTGCCTACTTTCTCAGACTGTAGTTGATATTTCTGAAGGAGTTCTATTTGTAGAGATATGATATGGGGAGGCCTTGGAAGTAGTTCTGCAGCTTCCCCTTTTGGTATTACTACTTGTTCAATGACTATTCTTGCTTCCTGTAAAGTAGAGAAGAACAAATTTAATGAGTGTAAATTGTAAATAAGCCCCCATTGATAAAGAAATTTTCTCATTAAACCTATCTTTAAGGTTTCTGACAAAATGATATGTAAACCAGCTCAAAAGTATAGTAATGGCTGAACTTGAACCAATAGCAAGAGCAGAAAGATCTTAGGAGACAATATTGTAATTACTTTCTTCCAAGAAGGTAACCACTCTACTTACAAAAGTTATAATTATCTTTAGAGAGCATAAGCCTTTAACAGGAGATAAAGGTGGAAGAAAATATCAATCTTTACCTCTAAAGCATCAACCTTCTCCAAAATATTCATATCATCTCCTGATCCAGAATTCTTCAATCCATCTGGAAAATCATCTTTTAAGGCCTCTATGGCTTTTGTTATCTGCATTAAGGAGCTTGTCTACAAGAAAAAGGAAATAAAAGAATGATTCAAGCCACAAATTTGATGATGTGAAAGCAAATATGGCACCAACCAAGAAGAAGCTATTCACCTTTGTCACATAAACAGGTATGTTATGAGATTTAGCCGCAGCTTGAATCCCAGAGTTTTTCTTGAGCCTCGACAGCTGAGCAAGCATTGCATCCGCCTCACTGATATTATCAGTTAATCGAACTGTAGCATCCATTTTCAACTTTTTAAGTCCTTCTATTGCACTTGCCTCCGGAATCTAGAATAACTGCTCATTTTGTAAGTTTCATATCTAACACTTCCCCATTATGTATTACAACTGCAACTAAAGGCAATTAGAACTACAAGAGCCTTAAATGAGACACTGTATCTTCATGATTGTGATGGCATGATATCACTTAAAATGTCATGTAACTATATACATATCAGAACACAGATAACATACTTGGCTAGTGAAGATATTAAACTTGGTGGCTTAAACTCATTAACATGTAGGATTGAAGTGAACAATATATGTAAAATTACATACTGAACGCATATGTTAGCTTCATAATGCCCTATACACAATCTTAGATTACAAATCAAGATTTGCAACATTATTATATCAAGGAGTCTTACCCCATAGACAAACAAACGAAGTAAATCCTCGTCTTCCAAAGAATCCTCAGCCACGTCTAAAGAAAGCTCAGAAGGAAACTGATTATGGCCAATATTTTCATCATTAGTCTCTAAAAGATCTCCATTAACTACTACATCCTTTTTGTCAGAGCTGATTCGAGTAGCCTCTGAGGTCTCTTCCAGCCCCTTAGAGTTCAGCTTGCGGATTTCTACACGTGGAAAACGACCTTCACAAAAGAGACAGAATAAGATTCACCAATGCATCATCAATGTCTTAAATATCCTGGATCACCATTAGATTCTTCTAGGCAGGCACTAAATAAAAAGGAAACACACCTGAGAGAATGGCATCAACTGTCGCTTCAAGGAAACGGTGAACACGTAATTCAGTCTTAGAAACAATCTCCACTCCACAACTAAATGTTGAAGGTCCTTTCCTCTCCAGCACAGACTTCTGGACCCCCCTTCGATTTGCTTCTTCATCCCCTAGAGTCACACTCTGAATAAAAAAATTTACTTACTGGAACCAGGACCTACTATATTTTCATATTTCAAAGAAATTGCAAAAACCTAAAGATATCTCTGCATTGATGAAATGGGATATGATAAGTCTTCCTGCTGAATTGTTAATAGTGAAGAGATATCTTCATATATCAGTCAAGAAGCAAAACCTTCCTAGACTAAATTGTTTGTTATCTTTCCAAAAACCAACAAACAGAGAAGTAAAATTACTAAATTCTTAATTCCTCACCTGTATTCCTCCAATAAGCATCTCTAGTGAAGGATTCATAATTAAATTCTCAATGGTGACTCCATGAGCTGTGGCAACTAGCTGAATTCCACGTTGGGCAATTGTGCATGCAGCCATTGCCTCAAGTTTTGTCCCAATTTCATCAATCACAATCACTTGTGGCATATGATTTTCTACTGCTTCTATCAGTACCTGCATTATAAAGTTGTAACAATACATTGGTGACAAATGTATGTGCAGGTAACTAGGGAAAAGGCTTAGGTGAAAAGTTAATCATTTAATTGAGCCTACTTAAAGAAAAGTTTAGAGGTGGAGGATTGATTTTACAGAGGGAATGGCAGGATATTTAAATTTATGCATTTGGGATCCATCAGTGCTAGAAATCAAACACCCCCAAGTCTTAACAGAAAAGATTTACACATTGTAGTGGATGGAAGAGTGCTAATAATCACACAAATAATCTGGACCAAAAATATTCTTCCCCTCTAATAATGAGTTTTTTGCCGATAAGGTGTTTTTGAACACAGTTTGAGAAGTCCTACTCACCCTGGATGTAACATAGGAAAAGTAGCATTATGTACTTGAAAAGGCTTGTTTCCAGAATGTAGTGAGAATTCATATAATAACCTTCACATATTTTTGAGTAGCATTTTTTCAACCACTCAAGTTTAACAAGTATGCATCAAAACATCCAAGAAAAAAAAAAAACAAAGTAACTAGGGATGATGGAGAGAATTGAGCTCATCCACTTTCAGCTCATACCTTATGTTGCATATCTGAGTCAGGGACTTGCATTCTCCGAGCATTACCAATTCCAGCATGTGGAATATCACCATCCCCACCTATCTCATTGGAAGTGTCAACAATCATGACACGTTTGTTGTAGTCATTTGCAAGCATCCTAGCTATATCCCTGCCAATTCAGGGAAGTTTAGGTTACCATAACAATATCATTGGAAAGATTCCACCTCGAGTAGCCAAAACTGCTACTTTTGGAACAGCAAAGAGATTTATTTTTAAATAAAATAATAATAATAATAATAATAACAAAAACCCTCACTACAATATTCTCAAACAATGAAGGCATACATATAAATGACCAAACTAGATGTTGGAGTGTAAAAACAGATGCATGTTTGTTTTCGCTAGTAGAGATCAGAGAATAAAACTCCTAACCTGATAATTGTTGTTTTCCCGACTCCAGGAGGACCAATGAGCAGCAAAGAAGCCCCATCTTGAACTAAATCCCTCAATAAATCAGCACTTCCTGATATTGCCCTACCAACACGACAAGTTAAACCGATAATTGTGCCTTTCCGATTCCTGATTGCACTAATGCGGTGTAACGTTCTGCTGATACCCGCTCGATTATCAACAGCAAAATGACCAACCTGCAATTTTCAATTTTGGTTCTAGAAAGTAGTAAATATGATTCCTCACTAAAGCTATAAATCAATACATGGGATAAGCCATGCTCCAACAGGTGAGGAAGGTCATAGCTCAAGTAAGATTGCTATTAGGGTGCAAAATAACAAACTGAACCATAAAAAAAGAACCAAGCATACGTTTTCCTCTAAAACTATCATGCTCAAGAGAAACAGTATAGGAAATTATCATGCTTTTTACCATTCAATTTTACCTCAAAACTAATTCATTATCAGACAACCAAAATTTTTAAATAATCCATCATGACCAATTGACAAGAAGTCAAGAACGCATGTATAAATACCCTTCATTTAAAGTACACTATATGTAGTTTTCTCTCCCTACAATCTACCTCTTCTTATTTTGATTACATTGATGAATCATTCACTCTTCTTTTGATGAGTCAACATTCAAGATGAAACTTCAATGAGAAAAAAAAATCTTTAAGCATTTGATCAAACACTTCAACGAAGAAGAACCAAGAAACAAGAAACAACGATTTACCTGAGAAGTAGCATGCTCAATGTCCTGAACTGTGATTGGAGAATCAGACAATTCAAAATCCCCAGAAGGGAATCTAGCCAACGGTTTCCTCCCTAAGTCCATAACCACTTCAATTAGGTCTCGTAGCTCTTCATGTTCACTGATTTTTCTTCTCATTTCCTCCGGCAGCAGCACCAAAAGGCGGTCCAATTCCACATCAAACTCATCCTCCAAAGAAGAAGAGGAAGAAGAAGCAATGGATTTTACGGGATACCCAGAAATCCTTTTGGTGTAAAAGTTAGTAAAAACTTGGTTTTGAGAGAAATTAACATGTAAAAAATGGGTTTTGAAGTGGGATTTCAAGAGTAAAGCTTGGGTTTTTGATTTGGTGATTAAAGGAGGCGAGTAATGAAACAGAGAAAAACAGAACATCCCGTTACCAGTTGTTTTGTTTTTCTTCTTTGGCGGGAAAAACTAGCAGAGTGTTTCAGGGGATTTATATCATTTTAGTCTTTCCTATCTCAATGGATTTTTTAATTTTCCTTTCTGGTAGTTGGAGAAAAAATTATGAGAAATATTCCAAGTTCCAACCACAGGTTTTTCAACTATTGATCGAAAAATAAGAAAGAAAAACAAAAAAGGACAAAAGAATAATTCCATCTATATATACCCTACCGAACGGAAACCCAATTTAAATGGGCCTTAAGCCCTTAACCTATTGGCGATGCATAGGAGACAAAACCTATTTTGATAACCAACTTTGGGGTCTCGGCCTAATGGAAAATGGGACGAGAATTGGGCCACTCGAAAACAATTTGGGCTCAAAACTTGGCAGATTTGGTTCAGTTTCACTTAATGGTTGATAGGTGATACTTTTTTTTTTTGGCCATAGTTGATAGGTGATGCTAAGTGCTAACCAAATAATAGGGACAACAATCGGCTCAAAAGGTCACACAATTCATAAACCTTTGAGGTGGTAAGCAGCAATTATCCGGTAATGGTGAGAATACAAGTTTCAGCAAGGATGAGGGTACAAGATAGTCCCTCGAACGTACATTTGCTAAAGGGTTTTAACCTTTCACGCTCTTAACTCAATATAGATCAATTTTAGATATACTCAGCTGGACAGAGGGACAGATCCTTGTGTTGTATTGAGCCCCCAAAAAGAAAAAAAGAAAATCCCCTTGAAAATTAGAAAATCTATATGCAACTACACCTCCAAAATTTCAATTTAACCCCCCAAATTTAATTTTGCATAGAACAACTTATGTTGGCCCCTAAACTTGCATGTCAAGATCCGCCCTGATTGGACCTTAGCATTTTTATGTTTAAAGAGTGGCGTGTGAGGTTTGCACAATTGCTGCTCTTCAGTCTTCAATTCCATGCAGCTAGAGCTAGCTGAACTTGACATTAATGGCGTCTACTCTGTACTCTCCTTTTAGACTATGTTTTCAAGAAAACTTACTCTATTTTCTTCCATCTGCCTATTTATATCCTATAAACAAAGCTAAGATCATTATTATTGGAAAAGTCTTTCAATCCTTAAAACGTTATTCATTTTTTTCTTGATTAATGTCAAATCTCAGAAAAATCATAAGCAGCTTAATTGATTTTCTATCTGCAAAACTTGTTGTCCAAGTTAGATATATAGATTTTCCTACTTGTCCAGCGGGCTTCTAAATAGCTGTCATAATCTTAATTTAGATTGTTTAGAATATTATTATGCGAATGACAACCTGGTTTTTGTCAAATTTTCCAGACACCTCCTTAGACACAGATTTAGCCATATTGGACAATATTGGTCGGTGACATGACATGGACATGCACAAATATTGCACTGATTAGAGAGAGAAAGAAAGAAAATATTTTTGCATTTGCTTGATAATTTCTCATAGTTTCAGATTTTTCAGTATATTTGAAAGTAAAAGGACTGAAAGCAATTGAGCGGAAGCCAATTTGCTAAGCCCTGACCTCATTGTTACGTGTATTCTGTATATTCATCATGTTTTTCATACTTTTTTATTTATCCATATATACACAAAAATGAAAAATTAAAAGAATTGGGATATATATATATACACTAAAAATACACATGAAGAGCCTAACTTTTTCTCTGTCTTTCACCCTTCTTTTTTGGTATCCCATCCGGTATTTAAGGCTTTGCCCTGACTAATCCGGATCCGACCGAATAAGCCGCTTACCACTTAATCCAACCCTTGTTGGTTGTCTTTCACTCTTCAATTTATCCAACAAATTAAGAATTGGAAAATCAACAATCAAGGAAAAAGAAAGTGACAGTGTTGTCAACAATAAAGGAGGTGATCTTTTTTATTTATTACATTTGCTTTTTCTGTTATTATTATTACTAATCTAAGAGGTGCCTTAAATATACATTCATTCAAGTATTTGCTTGGTCTATTGAGGCAAAGTTATTTTAGACAGTGAAAGTTAATTCTTCATTTTACCCTTAACATGATAGTCTCACATAAGAATATATATGTATAATTTCCTGCAATTTTCCATGTAAAAAAATCATATACTTTCACTATCTTATGCTCTAGGAAGAATATGTAAAAAGTAAAAAAGAATGTTGCAATTTATAATAACAGTACCAAACTTTTTCCCCTGTTCCATTGCTATGATTTTGATCAAGTGACTTCTTATAAATATCAACACTTTGGGTGGGGGCAAAAGGAGATGGAAGAAACACTCATGGCAATATTAATGGAAAAGGAGGAAAAATATGTCATTGTTGATATATATGTATATGGGATAGGATGTAATTGCTGCTGCTGACTGCTGGGTTTATCCCAGGCCATCATAACATATACCATCTTAAAACCAGCAAGAAATATTGAAGCAAAGTAATGTGACATTTTCACATGATTTCACATCTTTTTCAATGGGAAAATATTGCTTCCATGTGGGTTGTGGATTCCAGGTTGTGAGGGCAAAAGTGTGGGTCAGAGATCAACAAAATTATAGTTACCCCAAACCAAAAAAACTTATAATAGGGTAACAAAAAATAAAAGTGATATGAAATTGAAGGGTATTTTTGTGTCATTGTCCCACAGCACATGAAAATGACCAAGCACCTTGATGTGAGTATTACTTGCATACCCTTTTTGAAGAAAACCCCTTATAATTTCATTAGAGACCCAACAAAAAAAAAAGTTGGATTGCAGTCATTCCAATTGATCATTCTCACTACCACACACCACCCCTTCTTAGACCCCACTTTGTAATTTCTGCAGTTTTTTTCCTCTCTTTTTCTTCTTCTTATAGAAGAAATTCTTGATTGTCTTTGAATATTTATGGGACCTAGTTTGATCATTCACATCTTGTATATATTGCTTTGCCTGGTTAAAAAGCTCCATGGGAAAAGTAGGTCTACTTGACAAGTTGGTATATGCTACTCATTTTACTTTACTTGGGTCCTCTAGACAATCAATATCAAGATCAAACTCGGCTCAATTAAGAAATTTGAACCTTGGTTAATCAAGTGTTGGAGTTATTAAAGTAATTTTTTTTGTTCAGGGTTATTGAAGTGATTAGAGTATTATAATTGACCCAACAATAATTTGACTCGTTATTTTAAAAAAAAAAAACCTGAATGAAATGAATTATATCTTAAACCCTTTAGGATAGTCAACTCCTCGACTATTCGCTTATACTGCTTCCCTCACCTCTGAAGGTGACTGCCTGAACACAATATAATCTCCTCAAGAGAACATCCCATCTTGAATAGCACGTCTGCACTGAAATTTGACTCGTTATTCTAGTAGCTTGAGATTGAGTCGTTTATCAAAGTTTGATAATGATGAGACGCGTACTTTATAAGCTTACTTTTTTTTTTTAACACTACTTTATAAGCTTGCTTGATTGTGAATTTTATGCCGTATAGTATATAAATATGAAATGGTTTCCAACAAATTTAATGAAATTTGAGCTCGTATTGAAAATAACCCTTGATGGATGAAGAAGCTCTGTTTATAAATAAAAGAATTAATGTGTAGGCTTCAAGTATAAACTTTTTGTCTTGAATGCCATGTGAAATGGGGAATTTTTACAAGCAGAAGATGGGAGAAGAAGAACCAAACAATGAGATAAAGTTGCAATCGGGCGCATGCTACGACAACTATACAATTCTAATATTGAAGAAGACCGGCATTGATTGCAACACCTAGACGCGTGAATTTATATATTTGGTTGTCAATTTCCCACGAATTGCTTCTAACAGCTGGACACACACAATTTCAAAAGATACCCTTTACCCTAATAAACACCCAAAAAAAGTTTAAAAGGCTAGTAATTAAACTAGCTGCTGCCATTGCTGAAGGTTTTAAAGAGAAATAGCGGTAACTAAAAAGTCACAATTTGAAGGTTTCCTAATTGCCCAATGCATTAATTCAACAGGCTTTTGTCCTGGAAAGTGACCTCTTTTTTCCATGTATTAACCCAAGCAACTGTTGAAAGAAATAATAATTTAGATTAGGCATGCAGCTTGATCGATGAAAGCAAATTAGGGTTTTAATTTTTGATAGTGTTGCTTTTTTTGTGTTGTTATATTCAAATTTGAATGTCATTAATTCCATTGTCTTTATTAGGCTCTCATCAGTACTCCTGTAATCATCTGTCATTCTCCAGTCTCCACATTGTCTTTTTTTCTGGAAAATTCATTCAATTTGCCTTGCTATATATATTTTAGTTTTGGCAGAAAAATAAAACTTCTATCTAGGCTCCAAAAGGGAAAAAAAAGGGTCATTAATTAATTAACTTCGTTCTGGTACGGATCGCCAGAAATTATAGTGGTCTAGCAGAGCAAAATAACTCGACCCATAGCATAGTGACAGCTAACTATTCAGGCTAAAATGTACTTTTGCCATTGTAATTGTAAAGTTTAATTTGATCATTAATCGTTAGGTGTTGTGATCGAGCTTGTGTGTTTTTTATGACTTAAACAAGTCATAATTTTCAGTTCCAATAGCAATGCATGCCAAAAACTAGGTCTAGAAAGTAAAATCAGGCAAAGTTTTGATACTATGATAGCCAAATTAATTTTGTCAATAAAGGTTGATTAAAGCCGTAAAGATTTGGATTTGTAATCAAAAGTATACTAATTTGAGTGTTTGGTTAGCTGATTAATATTGCTATTTTATACCAACAAGGGTTGGATCAAGTGGTAAGCGGCTTGTTCCAGTTAAAGAAGGTCTCATTGCGTACGCAGCTGCCCCTGTTGGGAGACTCACCCACCATAACCAGGTGCGCGACGCGAGTCGAATCCGAATTAGTCAGGACACTGGATGAGATACAAAAACTGTAAATCCTGAATTTTACTGTGTAAATATTTGGCAGCCTCCAAAACAGAAATGAGAAAACGTCGACCTCATTTTAAAGCCGTTTGATCAGTTTCAGGGTGGTGAATTGATAGAGGGAAGAGAGAAGGGACTGAAGACAATAAAACTTTTGTCTCATATTTTGGAACTTCTAAATATATATGTATTGTTGCACACACTGTAATTTAATTTGCACCAGTAAGAATAAAATACGTAGAAGAAAAGAAAAACAGTTAAAAAAAAAGGGAAATCGTCTGTTTCCTTTGCTGTTATCTTAGAATTGCAGATTTGGTTTGTTCGTAGTCGTACTGATGTATTTGGTATTGGATCACGAGCCAGCTGCAATGTCAATGACAATGTGTAAGCTGAGAAGAAAAAGGACAATTGCTCAGCTTCCACAGCTTTACTTTACTGCTAAGTGCTACCCCCCATTTCTTTTTTCTTTTCATTTTAGTAATTCCGGTTCAATATATATAGCTGAGAGCTACATTTCATGCTCATTGTCCACTCCATGGAAAACAAGGTATATTTTACCTGCACAACCCCAATTTGTTCTTGTTTGGGTTTATTCTTGTTAAATTAAAAATCAATTAGAGTTTAGAACTATTGAATTTCGAGCATTGATAAATGTTACTATATGCCACAATTTGGAATTGATCAAACGTTCAAATCGAAATTATATTTATATATGTAAGGAGTGTATGCATAGTTGTCAATTTGGCAAAACTCGAGGGAATATGCACCTACCTGTTGAATCAAATGTTCAGATCGTGCCGAAACCATTCCTAATCTTCTCCTTGTGAATCAAGAATGAATTTGCATATATTCCCCATATTTTCAATAAACAAAAATACCTCAATGAGTTCTTACATCTTGAAATAGCCAAATCCCAAAATAAAACATTGATTTTTTTTTTTGGTTCAAAAATAAAACATTGATTGTTGATTGCCAATTGGCATGTCGCCCCCCAAGGCATATCTAGCTGCAGGCAGATCCCTCTAACAAAATAAACCCATCAAAGTAGACACAAATGGAACCTAAAATTCATTGACAAAATTCCTAGAAACTTATTGGACCTCCTAAGCTCAGAGGGGTTCTCTAATTCCATACACAAATGCTTTGGGCCCTATTAATTGCTTCATGGTTTTGTAGTGCTTTTTCCTCACAATCATCAGAGCTCTGTCAATCTCATCTCTGGTTTCATGTCATAAAATATTTAAAGACATATATGAATTTCTCCCATTTATTCATATGAGCAGCAAGCTAGCTATGCTTGATCTGTCAGCTTCAGCAATGCACAATTAATAGGATAGAGATGATCTTTCCCCTAATAAGTTTGAAATCAGAATTCAGAGTTTGTTTTACATTACATTTTGTGGGTTTGCACGGAGATTCTGCTGTTTTTGTAAAAATGCAGTGTGCCTTGAATGAAAAATTACAACCTCTAAATTAAATGAACTGAAAAAAAAAAAAAATCTGTCAAAAATATTCATTGCAAAGTAGTATTTGTACAGTATATATTAAAGAGGGTATATGAAAACTAGAAACCCAAAACTGGTTTAGAGTTTAGTTAAAACCCAGTTTTAGTTTCAACTTTCAATATCATATGTGTTGCTCTCAAATCCTAAAATCTTGTAGATGAAGCATGATATAATGAACAAAGCAAAAAAAGATTAAGTAATGATTATGATGTAAAGGTTCAAAGAAAAGGCTATGGTAAACCAAGCAAAGTCAGGCTAAACCTAAAGCTATATTAACATCTAATCTTAGTAAAGATTTTCCACTCAATCCAATTTGTCTTTACATCAAGTATTTTGACTTTTTGAGTGCTTGTAGTTCCTAGCAAAGGTAATTCTTGCTTTAATCTTCTTCTTCTATTTTTTTTTATTCCATCTCCAAGAAGAGGACAAGCCGCCAATCGATGAGGGATTTACAGATCTATTCGAGTTTCGAACCCAGATGTCTTCCGAGTTCCAACACAATTATTTCTAAGCCTAAGCCTGGCCAACTATCATTAGTTTAATTTTTTCAATAATGAATAATCAGAATAAATCTCCATATGCACAAACATTTAAATGAGAATCCAATCCAAACTAAGAAATTACCTTACTTAGGTAAGATCTAACAAACAAATAAACAAATAAATGAAACTCACAAGATTTGAATCCATGGGATCTCACGGTTCAGGCACAATGCACTCACCAATTGAGTTGAGCTAACAATTCGGATATTCAATGATGAATAATAATTTAATTAATTATGTTCATATATATACCTTAAAAAACATATTAAGCTCTAATGATCACATATTCGATGAATTTAGGCGACAGTTTTTCCCGATATATTTAGCATATGATTATCTCCGTCATCCTCAAATTTCTGTTCATTATTATTTTCAGAATTTATACTCTTCTTTTTTGGGCCAGATCAGAATTTATAGTCTTCATCCTCAAATGTCAAGCGTTATAGAGATAACACATTTGATTTTCGAAATAATAATCCAAATCTATTAATTGTGGCGAGTAACCTTATAATTAATCACTTCTTTTCCCAGTTTCCATGTTAAGCATTTTGCAGCTCCTCTTGAGTGGATAGAATTCAAAAGTCTGAAATAAGTATCTTCTAAGGTATGTCATATGTCCCATGTGGATTAATCATAGATCAGTCTTTTATTTATT
The DNA here is from genome assembly GCA_001974825.2 of Corchorus olitorius. Classification (NCBI taxonomy): domain Eukaryota; kingdom Viridiplantae; phylum Streptophyta; class Magnoliopsida; order Malvales; family Malvaceae; genus Corchorus; species Corchorus olitorius. Next base: position 181,962 of record AWUE01016365.1, read on the forward strand.
CTTTTTTCTTTTTTTCTATTTTACTTTTTCTTTTCTTTTTTCTACTTTTTTCTTCTCATTCCTTCTTTTTTGGTAAATCATTCATTCTTTTCTTTATTTCTCTGTCTTTTTGTACTTATTAATTTTCCCTCGTCCTAAGTAATCACACCACTAGTCAACCTAAGGTCCTAACCCATTCAATAACAAGGAGAAAAAAGAAACTTACCAAAGAAAATAAAAATTTTGAAACATCATTATCAATTTATTACCATTTACCACTACAATGTTGAAGTTTCCTTATTTATCCGACTTTTTTTTTATCTCCCATAAAAAAAATAAAAATAGGTAAGTCAAATTAAAATTAGTACTACTATTTTCTAAGTGATAAAACTTCAATTGAATTTATATATTATTATTATTATAAAGTTTTGATACTAGTACTTAGAGAATAAAAACAAAATTAAGAGATAGTTAGCGGAGTTGACTTTACCCTTTAAAGGCATTAGTAAGAAAGAGTTGAGAATTTTTACTTTAAAGTCTAAAAAATGTTAAGAAAATTGTACCAATGATTTCGAGTGGGGGCCATTCGTCACATGCCCTGAGGGCCTCCAAAGCCAAATTTGAGCATATTTTGAGTGACCCACATAATCAACCCCCACGTGGAGACAACTGCCACGTGTTCCCTTTAACAAGACAGACATATAATCATATGATGTCCCAAAAACTAGACCAAACCTCCCTTTCTTTCTAGTTGTACCAAAGCTCTCAAGTCTCAGTGCAGCAAACTAGTAAGAACTTACCCACAGTAAATTCAAGCATAACAAAAAATGAATAAATTCCAAGTTGTTATTCTTGTTATTACAAGTTATTCAATTATCCGTCATCAAGCATTTGACCCGATGGTAGAGTACTAGATTTCTAGTTCCAGCCTATCTAGATCTTGAGGTTTTGGGTTCAACTCTCACGGAATATGAGTTTGTTTGTAATTTATTTGTTTATTTGGTAGGTAGATAGTTTATTTATGGTATAATTTCTAGTTTGGGTTGAATTCTCATTTAAATGTTTGGGTATAGAGATTTGTTTGAATTGTAATGAGATTTCACTGGGTTTGTTTGTTGGGTAAGGGGTTTGCTGGCTCATAGATTAACGTTTCGGTAATGTAACTAATCATGTAGTGTTGTAATCTCAATCTCTTCAAGAAATGAAAATGATTCTTATTTTAAAAAAAAAAGTTATCCAATTATTCTTGTTATCACAAGTTATACTTTGTTTATATCGAGTCTAATAAATTCCAAGTTGAACTCTAGTTCTAATTAATTAATTCTACTAAATGCAATAAGAGAAATCTCTTTTACATCTACTTTTTATTCTTAAAACTTGAATTCGATATTCAAACCAATAAAACTCCTCTTATTTGGCTTAACAAAATGTTGATTCAGTTACATTTGTAGTTAACATTTTTGGAATGTTACTTAATCATATCCTTCTCATTAATAACATGTTTAGTTTTGTGCTTTATGAAATTTTGATTTGGTGTAAATTGAAAAAGAAAATAAAAAGGTTTGCAAGTATAAGAAAGAAAACATAGACAAGTGTGGGTTTGGTAGCTAATTATTATTAGAAGAAGAAGAATGGGAGGAGGGATGAGGGTGGTTGTATTTCTTTTGTAAAAAGATGAATGGGCGGCGAATGAGGGAAAGCGACCACACACAACAGAGTCGCACAAAACTGCTGAAACTTTTGTCAGACATATTGGATGACTAAAGAAAAAAAAAAAAATCTCATTTCCTCATTCCTTCTTCCTCTTCCTATTTCATGCCAATATATAATCAACAAGTAGTAGTTATAGTTCAAGTAATTACACTTGTTCTCTTCTCTTTATCTTCTCTTTAAGGTGTAAAATCAGTATTGGGAAAGCTTTATACACATAATGGAATGACGGCTTAATATTTAAATTGAGTCTAAATCTTTTCAAATTTGCTTAATTTGAGTCTAAACCTTTAAATAGGATCAAATTGGGCCTAAATGTTAGCAAATTTCACCAAATTCCGTCCAAAATAGGCATAATTTGGTATAATTTGCTAACGTTTAGATCCAATTTAATCCTATTCAAAGATTTAGACTCAAATTGAATAAATTTGAAAAGATTTAAATCCAATTTGAACATTAGTCCATGAAATGACTTAACTCAAACAAGTTTAACTTACAAATATATCAGAAAAGATATAAACCATCATTCTCATTCAAGGATATGTATCAACTTCTATGACATCAAACTGATAAAAAAGAAAGTTATTTTGGAAACAAATTTTGTCTAAAAATTGTGCTCAAGTTGATGTTGCAACATGTAGTACCTTATTATTAGTAGAGTTTAATTTCATTAATAGACCAATAAAAATATCTAAAAAGAAGAAAAAATATTTAATTTTTAATAAACCCACTTGTGTTAAATTAAGATATGTTTTATTTTTGGTTGGATAAATAAAATCCAAAGACATTATAGAGATCATGCATGCAAAATCCTCCCCCCCCCTTTCATTCTTCTAGATAAAGGGAGCTATAGCTATTGCACACCTCCCAATCAATTTGTACATTGTACAATCTTCTAGATTTAAAGAAATGTCTCCCCCTCAACTCCCAACTTGTTTTCTTCCCTTTCTTTCGTTTGTTCTTTTTCATACAAATTAATAATTTCATTCTTCATGTTTAATTTATTTTTTCTTTTATAAATTAAAAATTGTAGTTGTAGTACAATTTATATCTTGTGTTCTTTCAAGATCTAAATTTTCTTCTAAAATGAATTAATGCCTTATAATGTTTGGGAAAATATTCGCTTCCAATATACTATATGACATGCCTCACATAATATCAAATTTGTCATCACCCAAATTCCAACCTCAATTTCTTAGTTGTACTTAGAACTTTTTGAATCTTTTTGTTGAGAAAAAAAATATGCATTATTTTTTGAATCTTTTTGGATAATTAATTAATATTGATACTACTAAAATTAATAAAAAAAATATTGTACTAATTAATTAAGAAATGATTACAAAATTGCAAATAACTAGAATATTTACAAATTATTTATGCTTTCTGACCTGGCATTGGCAAATGGCAATATAAGAGAAAGAAGCATCTAGCCAACCAGACGAGGGGAAAAAGAAATGAAGACCAATCATGAAAGAGAATTCTTCATGTCGTCGTTGGCACTTAATTGGCATTAGCCCAAACTTCTTTTAATTAGGTTTGCAATAATTAATTTATGGATTAATTAAATTATATGAATGAGGCAACATATTTGGTTTCTTCCTTCTTTTTCCTTAAAAAGCAATTCCACCAAGTCCCATCTCAATTAATACTTAATCAATATTTTATAAATTAATTAGAACAAATTGATTCAATAATACTTATAATTATTTAGATTCTTTAGCTAAAAAAGAACCAACCAAATATATCAAGACATAATTGTCAATATTTCTCAATAAAAAATAATTAATCATATATATATCAAGAAAACACCAACATATAGTTTATATATATACCTTCCTAATTAATGATTATAGTACAATAATTATGAAATAAACAATATACTACATCTTAATTCTTAGCTACATTTTGTAATAAACAAACAATAATTTTGTTTTTTACATTAATGTAGACCTTGAAAACTAAACATTGCTATGTAATTCATGCTTTGAGTTGAGCTTTCACAGTATAATACTATAATATATATTACCTTATAGGGTTAAAAATCTTATTATTCAAATCAAGACTTATGGAGACATAAATTCTAAATGCAAATTGTGTAAATAAAAGACAGATTATAATAACACAAAATTTTAATTCAAAGTGTAATTCCTTGAGAAGTAAACTTTCTTTTTCGGAAAGCTCTGCTCATCTTGCTCATCTCTTTGCTGACAATGGTGTGAGATCTTCAAAATTGGACTGATTCAACAGTAAATTAATCCTTAAATTATTTTTATGGTACACTTGATTTCATGATTAACAAATAAAAAAAAACAATAAAAATTACTTTATGCTTAATGGGGACTTAACTGCATCGCCATCCAATTAATCAAGATTTATTTAATCTAATTTTGTTGGCTTCCTATACACACGACAGAAACACCATTGTCTAAAGTTGATTAAGAAAGGATTAAATAAAGAACTAATATAATAATATATGCTTCAAACAAATCTATCATACGGTATAATATAAAATATCTTGATTATTAAAAGATTAATTTATTTTTTTAGCCCTAACCCCTAAGTTCCAACATAATCCAATGTAGTATTGTGAACAGTTAATTGTTGTTAAGTACCACGAAGAACAAGAAATCATCAGTCAATGTAATCTTGTCTGGATTTTATCATCAGTCTTTGTCTTATAAGTCTCTCTAGGAAACATTAATATAATTAAAAAGAAATTAACAATTCCATCACCCTTAATCAGAGACAACGGTTACTTCACCCCACCAATGGAACCACAACCTTTGTGAAAACTAAGAGAATGTTGTGTGTCCGTACAATGAAGAATTGAAACTTTCAAATTGACAAATAATTAAGGGGGAAAAAAATTAAACGCATAATAACTAATGAGGTATTAGGTTTAAGTCTTGCATCACTTATTTTCATTTTTCTAATTCTACATTGATGTGTTTTTATCTGTGTGTATGCGCATACCAATCATGTCATTATTTTTTAATATTACATTGTTTTCTTCAGATGACTACGTTAATATCATGTAAGATCGTTATTTATATATAAAAGTATTTTTCTAAAATTAGGTGAAATGTACATGTATTTGTGGATTTTTAATTAGGAATTTCGCCTTTGCCCAAAGAAAATGGGAGGAAAAAGAAGTAAACTTTTTCGTGTTCCGATGACTCCTTGTATTAGGGCAAATTGAAAGTATGCTCTCATGCCTTAAACCTAATGAAAATGAGGTATGAAGAGAAGACTCTTCTTTCCAATATGCTATATATTGAGAATCTTGAATGAGATTGTGACTTTTGTAAGGTAGATGTTCACTAGTTGGAAAAAGGTTGTTCAAAGAAATGTGGATGGGCTTAAATTCACAACACATTCAAATAAAGCTAACCTTGTGAAGAAGAATGATCAGCATTTGACTCAATAACAAGTAATCAATATAAATATCTCCCATATTAAAGAAGAGAAATTAAGGGAAGAATCTGTGAAAATTGGAAAAATGAGGAATAAATAGAAGGGTAGCCAAGTAATTTGGGTGGGATAGAGCATGCAGGGACAACTATTCCATTCCAAAACAATGAAAGGCAATTGCTGCCCTTTGATTCATGTTTGTTGGTCAGTGAAAACAAGAGAAAAAAATTTAATAATAATATTGTAAAAAAGGCATGCCCTTGAGATGCCATGTTGAGTAATCCAACAATCCCAAAAAAGGGGTGTTTGGGAGAAGGGAAATTGTGGGAAAGATGATGTTGTTTCTTTTAAGTGAAGCAATAAAGAGAAAGAAAGAAAGAGAGAAAAAAGAAAG
>AWUE01016366.1:0-26353 GCA_001974825.2 Corchorus olitorius
AAATGAAATAAGTCATACATATTGAAAAAGTAAATTAGGTTAATTAATTGGAAGGATTAATGCATTTATCTTAATCTTTAAATTGGACAACTTGAATAAGAATAAAATGAAAGAGAGGATTACTCTGTCTAATTGTTGTTCTAACATTTTAGGCTAAGCTTTTCCTTATTGGGTTGGTTGATGGACCTCGAGAACCTAATCAAAACAAACCATCATTCAAAATTAACAAGAAAAATCTAAATGCCAATAACTCAAGCAAAACCAATCAACCTTTTGTAATTCAAATAAATGTCGACAACATCCTTATTAACCCAGAAGAGCAACACTGGGCATCCCATTCTCCATGAATAGGTAGCAAAAACAACTTGATTGATTCAGAACAACATCCTTATTAGGATTTAGGAATAAGATGAAAACAACCCAATCTCTTTCAAGCCATGACTCATGAGCCATGCATCCAATGCAAATAATTAAAGTTTGGGGTCTCATTATTCAACTATGGAATGCATAGCCAAACTAAAGCCAAAGTGAAGTGAAAAAAAATTCCCAAAATAATCCCAAGTGTGGAAGTGGAAATCCATGCATGTGTTAGGAAACAAAGTAGGGGTCCCACACTTAGTTCCAAAAGTTGCAAAGCCAGCAAGAGATACCCCTCTCAAACATGAAACAAACTAAGCTAATTTGACCATTTGCCAAGTAATAATATTGGATAACTTACCATATAATATATCCTTTTAGAACTTGAAAGAAAATACTTAAAAGCTGAAACAGAGAGGGAGGGGGTTTAGGAATGAAAAGAGGAAGAGTGGAGCGAGGATTTGGGCGAGAAATGAGAGAGAAAAATATATTCATAGTAAGCTAAAGATTTGCATGGTTTTGAATTTTGAAAAAAAAAAAGAAAAAAAAGAAGAAGAAGAGAATTTACAAAGCTTTATGGGTTTTGCTTATTGATCTGTCTCTCAGACAAACTAGGGAGGCTATTGAGAAAAAATCTGAAACCTCTCGGATATAGTGATCTCTCTTTCCACTCTCTTTTCAATATTTTAGCTGAAAGCTTGGCTACCCTTATGGGTTTCTTCTCTTGACTTCCAAAATCTGCGAGATTTTTGGCTATCTTTTTTTCGTAACTTTGTTGGTTTCTCTTCTTGTATATTTCCTCTAGATTTCCCCTTCCCCCCTCGTGTTATCCTTTTGATTTCAAAATAAAATCCTTGTTTCTTGATATCCAAGATTTCCCAATCTCTCTCTCTTTCCAAATCTCTTTTCCATCAACTTCAAACATTTTTTTCCCATTGAAACCAAAGTGTGTTGTTGTATATATATAAACAGTTCCATGCATGAAGAACGAACCCTGCAGGGCTAGGAATTCTTGACATCTTCTTGTTTCTGACAAAATTTTGAGATTTGGGTTTTGTTTTTTGGGTAGAATTCTGTGTTTTGGGTTTGTGTTTTTAAATTAGACCCATATATGTATATGGAAAGTAAAAAGAATGGCTCAAGAAGATCAACAACAAAGGTGTAGCAATAATAGTAACACTAGCAGTGGCACTTGTGGAGGAATTAGTGGAAACAATTTTGTAAGATCTTCAAAGAAGCAAAAGGCTAAGAAAGTTCCCCAAAGAGGACTTGGTGTGGCTCAGCTTGAGAGGATTAGGCTTGAAGAACAACAAAAGAAAGATTCTTCATCAGTTGTGTCGGCTGCAATTTTGCCATCTCCGCCACCACCACCACCACCGCCGCCAACTCACCACCACCACCACCACCATCATCAAAAACCATCATTTCTTCCTTTGACAATTCCAAGTAATTTCCACCCTTCAAATCAACCTTGCTCTTCTTCTTCTGCTTCAATTCCATTAATTCCTGCTGATATAATTTCACCACCAAATTCAATCTTTAGGCCACCTTTCTCTGTTCAAAATATTGATGTTAATATCAGTGCAAATACTGTTCCATTGACAAGTGGAAATAATAAGAATGGTCATAATAATAAACATTGGAGTTCTTCTTGTGAGTATAATTATAACTTTGAAAAGGAGTGTTCTGGGTTGGATCCAGGGTTGGCTTTCAGGACAAATTTGAGTTTGCCTTATGAATCTGAACCCATTTGGCCTTTGCCTAGTTTGATGCAAAGGGCCCAAGCACAACCATTTCAACAACCTTCTTCTTCTATGGTAAGAATACTAATTTTGTCTTTTCATAAACAATTTTCAATTTCTTTTGATAGGTGAACTCATGGATATTCTTATTTTAATTGCAGGTCAATTTGTCATCAAGAACTTCATCAACATCTGTACTGAATTTTCAGATGGAGCCCCCTTCAAACCAAAGCTATTATGGAAATTGTACACCCTTATTGCCTGAGGAGGAGAAGGTACAAATTTCAATTCAATTATACCTCCAAATTTTCTATAATCCAGCTTATTATATATTGATGTATCTGTAATTAAACACTAGTTTTTAGTCTCTTAGAATAGAAATATCTTTGCTTTCACTTCTGTTTGAGTTTGACACAATTTTGCACAACTTTTTGGGGGCATCTGTTTGAAAATTATGTTGGCCTATGAAGTCTAAATATTACTTTTCATAGTGGGAAATTGATTGCTCAAGGTTTAACCAAAAGAAGGAAAAAGAAGGAGAAAGAAAAGAAACATATATAGTTTTACCAGTTAAATAATTAGTGATCATTCAAGAATTAGGTTTCCTTTCTTTTTCTTCTTCTCTAGAGAAGTCTTAGGAATGCAGCATTCTTTTACTTTTAGACCTTGAGCTTAATTATGTAATTGTGTAACTTATAGCTATGTTGCTTTTATTTGTGTGTGAATAATTTGGTTTGCAATAAATTATATGTAGATGGTTGGCATGAAGAGATCATATCCCTTCTCTCTAGACAATGCTCCAGGCCCTCCTCTCCACACCAAATTCCCTCACATTGTTCATCCCATCAGAGGACAAGTTGAAACAGCTTCAAGTAGCAATGGCAGCAACTTCATGAATTTCGAACCCGGTACCCCAAATTTCAGGTTTGGTTTTGATTTTCATGATCTCATATTATCATATACATAAATCCTAATGAAAGTTAATGATAATTATTGGTACTTTCTAATTAAGTTTACAAATTCATGGTTTTTCTATTGCATTTCTTCTTTTCCAGGGAAGGACCTTCATGTTCAACCTCCAATTTGGAGTCAAAATCCAGGAAGAGCATCAAACAGAATGGAGTGTTTGATGGAGATTTTCTCACATTAGCCCCTCCAACAACTACTTCAATGTGTTCAACCTCAAAATCCAAGCACCCTTCATCCAATTTAGTCTATTACAATTGTGAATTGCCCGACCTCGATTCATTAGCATCATATCAAGTGAGCATAAAATCTCTTATATGTTTGATCATTTTGTTCTTGATCAATTTGCTCATATAATCTTTCTTAATGTGCTAAAGGGAAGCTTTGAAGATTCAATAATCCGTCAAGGATCAGCTACCGGATTAAATCAATATCGACCTTATTATAGCTTCTTTCCACCAGCAATGGCGCAAATTGACAGAGCAACTACCATAACCATGGCAAAATGTAGTGGTGGAGAAGTAGGACATGTTGATCTCAATTTGAAGCTATAATAAAAAGGTTATATAAAAAGAGACATCAAATCTCAGTTGTATGCCTATTTCTTTTGTATATCTTTAGGGGGCAAAATTTTCTTTCCATGAGAGACTACACCAAAACTCTGATTTTCCGTTGGTTGATGTTCCCCATTTGTATGATTGAGCATGAAAAACAAGAATTATAATTATAATTAAGACTTTGGAATATTACTAATAAATTGACATATATTCTTTTCTTTTCCCATTAATTGAGTTACGTGCACAATTGGCTTCAATCTAAATTTGTTCGTACAAAAATCATCCAAGATTTTCATGATCATTCATAAGAAAGATCAAAATATCTAGAACACATAAAAGGTCTACATCTCAACCTAAATCTTAGCCATGTGACAAGGGGAAAAGATCATATTCATATTGGAAGATAATGTTAGTTTTGGGGTAAAATCTTTGATGGAGATGAGAATTGAGACATTTTGTGCCTTGTAGAGCTTACCATGTTTATGGGGTTTTGATTTGAAGAAATTCCCATTATAATTTCTCCATTTTGTTGGTTGTTTTGGTTGGTGGTGAGAATGGGTCAGGGCAGGCAGGCACATTTGGATTGCTAACAAACTTTTGCATGTGGGTACTTATTTTGTAGGGATCTGATCTGATTGTAGTTTGTCTTGGCTTTATAAGATGGGTCCCCCATATCTGACCCTTCATTACAAGTTCTAGATTGGTGACGTCTAGGATGGTCCACACTGGATTGTAGAGTGAAAAATGTGAGTAACACATTGGTAAAAATGTTTCCATGTTTAATTAACCACTTAAGTAAGGATTTGAACAAGTAAAAATAAATGTTCACAATGATAGGAAGACAACTCTTTGCCAAATTATTTTGATTATACAAAGACTAGCTTTTTAAAGTTAAGATTTAAAAATATCAAGTCTTCTTCTATATATATAGTAGTTATTACATAAAAGATAAGTTAGAAGGCAAGTATGCAGCTCGTTTCTCTCTGTAAAGCAATTCTTCATATATAATGTTATTTGGAGGGTTTCTTCTTCTTCTTATTCTTCTTCTTCTTACATTTCTTGATCTTCCAGAACTGAGAGTGGTGCAGTTTCGACCAAAAATCAGTATGTAATGGGATTCTGTTTCAGTCACCAGGAAATCGGTTCTATCTTTTATGGTAATTTCTTCTTTCATCTTTGCTTTGATTTATTTTGACATGTTAACTGAATTCCAGTGACGTTTAGTTTCATGGCTATATATGGTAATATTATCTGCTACTACCCAATGAACAGAAAACCAAGGCCTTCTGCCAATCTGGCATGGCTGACTTGATTTCATTTCCTGCAGATAGGATTCTCACCTCATGGGCTGATGATAATCTAGAACCCAGAAAAACCATGCAAAAACTGAAAAACCTGAGATTTTGTTTTACATATTTTTGTTTATTTACATGTCAGATTCGTTAATACTTAATAGGTCATAAATGAATCAGATTTTACTCTTACTTTTCAATCAATCCAAATCCTTCGAGAAATAGAAAGGCAAATTGTTCCTAACCTTTTTTCTCCATATCATATCATTTGTCGAAAAAGGAGAAAAAAGATAAGGATATCTTATGCAAATGGAACTGTTTAACCTGTGGTCACAAGATTAATGTCAAAAAAAAAAAAAACTGGTCACAATCACAAGATATACGGAGAACATTGATCATAGATGAGATATATTACTAGTTCACCAAAACAATACTCCGGAAAAGTCTCTCTGAAACGCAATGTCAAATGTAAACAGTCCCGGTAGTTTCTACATAGGGAAAACCGAGACAAATTCCTTACCTATGAAACTAGTCATCATGTTCACTAGCCTATGACCAACCAAATACATAATCAAGAACATAAACAAGTGCCAAAGAAAATGGATAAAGGATGTATGCTACCGAACATGTCCATAGCGGGAAAGTAGTGCGGAAACTGGCAAAGGCACCCATCACTAAGCAAACAATGAGAATAACCAACACTTCAGATGAGAAGTCCCATGTCAATCCCCTCACATAAACGAGTGCCAAGAAGACTGAGAGGCAGAGGACGTTATTCATGGTCACTGCTCCATAAAGCTGCATCAAGAAAGAAACTCAGGTATGAGAATTTGCATGCTATAGCTTGATAATCAGTCAGATGGTAGTCAACTATACTTGACAACAAGTGGAGTAACAAGAAACAAACCTCCGAAAATGTTAATGATGAAGTCCTCTTGTTTTTGCGGCTAGCAAAGATAATAGCTGATACAGCTTCACTAGAGTTGGTAGCCAGGGGCAATGCAATGAATGAGATGAAGAAAGATGGAATACTTGTGGCATCAGAAAAATTATCAACGGCATCTACCAATGGATCTGCAAAAGCAGCCGCAATAATGGTACCAACCAGTAGCATCAGTACTGCTTTGATGGTGATTTTCTTAGGGTTTTCAACACCTTCGACAACCTCATCACTTTGTTCCTCTGACCCCAACAGATCATGTTCTCTCTTGGTTTGCTGCAAAAAAATAGCAGGGGGTCAGTATGCATAAATTATAATCTCTAGATTATAGATAAGTCATCAATGCACAACTTGCCTGGTGAAAGTGGTCAATAAACTTGAATGTGCCAGCATCAGATTCCAGATGAGCACCCCCAGTTTGCTTTGCCTCAATAATCCATTTTGAGATACCTCTTACAAACTCATCCTCCTGAACAAGAGAGTCACGGGAGGTATCAAAATCTGCCATAACTTTTGTCACGGCGTCATCTTTATCCAAGTCTATCTCTTCAAAACGGATTCCTATTATGAATGCTTTCAGCTCAGAAGGTGAAAGACCACCATCTCCATTCTCATCAATTGTCCCAAACAACCTGTCAGATGTTGTTTAGAGAGCCAGCAAATGTTAGACCACTTGGAAACTGTGAGAGAGTATAAGCAGAAGAAGCAAATTTTTCTTACAAGTCAAAACTCTAAACTTACTTTCTTATAACCTCCGTATTAGGTTCACCGTCATCATTAAGAAGCTTTCCTAAAGCACTCTTTTTCAAGTGTTTTAAAATTCCTGATATGACATGTTTGTGCTTTGCATAAGCAAGTCGTCGTCTCTGGATCCAAGGTTGAAAGACCTGCAGATATTACATCATAAGAAAGTCATGAACTGGTATAAACTATTTTAAAGCTCCATATATTTTATCCCAAGTTATAAACTTGGTGCAGAATGTTAGGGACTCAAACAGTCTTATTACCTGATAAAGGCAATAAGCAATCAACATTGACAATGATACAATAAATGCAATCAAAACTGCTAAGTGCCTTCCGGAAGTTGAGTTGAGAAGTTGTGGTAGTTGAACAATTATAAATGGGATAACTGATATAGCCATGATCCGGGCAGCATAGCAAGTCCAAATATCAGTACTGATACCAGTCTCTGCAATTATGGACAAACTTTTGATGAGAGACAATTAACAAGAGAGAGAAAGAGATAAAGAGCTTTTGACTTACAGATCCACTAGAAAGCTATGACTTACAGATAACTAGAAGTAGTGGTAGTTGAAACCAAGGTACCAGATAAACTTAGGCTAATGAATGATCAGACACTGAAGATTATAACTTTCCCCACATTTTCAGCCCTACTCCTAAAGTTATTTTGACCACCATGGAAACTTCAGACCTTACATATTACGCACCCACTGCCCATTTCATGAATGAAGTCGATAAAGATCTGGCATAATAAGTCCTAATTGCACTTAATGATAACTGCAGACATGTCGTATGAAAATACGTACTTGATACTACTATAGAAGGCAACAGTGATTAGTATGACTCGCGTAAATGGTCAATATGTCCATTCTCTAGATTTAACCCGTTCAACAGTTATGACAATTAAATCCAAAGGAAGATTCAGAGAAAGAAATAATATCTCAGTTATATGTGCTTAGCTGCTGTGTAAAATTAGAAAAACAACTCCTCAACCCTTCATGGCTAACAAGCAAAGAATGATTAAGCAGAGCAACACACCTGTTAGGCTAATTCCTTTTGTAAGTCTTCCATCTACTGCAACTGAATCACGAAGGTCAGACCTCCCAACAACAACACAGGATCCCCAAATCACTGTGAGAAGCATGACAGTTGACCCAGCCAGCAAACCCATTCCAACAGAGACTTGACTTTGAGCAACATCTGTGGTTCCAGAAAGTCCAGATACTGGGAATAGAAAATGAAAAGCCATTAGATACATGGGGCCAGAGGATATGACATGATTACTTTCCAAAAATGCTATAAATGAAGCAAAGCAAAACAGAAGCTTCATTTGAGGGGTAGAAAAAGGATATTGAATTTCTATAGTGGGAAAAACCATCACAAAGAAGAGCTTCAAATAGAAAAGTAAATGTCTTCCCAATCAATGTTTTGATATTAATCTTTGATTTACTACTTGAAATCATTAATTGTGAGAAAAATGAAGCAATTAAAAGCTTTATTGCATCCTCTCTACAACTTTGAAGTTGAATTAACATGAGTCTACAAACCAGGTCAACTATAAACTTAGATCATTCAAACCAGAAAATGAACCCAAATGAGTAGGAAGCTTTTATATTCTTAACAGCTCTCGATATAGAACTATTGAGATTTGAGAACACGGGAATTGTTTTTCCAAATCATATTAAACATAAGTTATAGTTTATATTGTTGGATGAACCATGTAAAGAACCTTCAATGTAAAAGTGAAGGTCTTTCATTTAAAATTTTGTCATTCAAATACAATATAGAACTTTTAGTCATTTGTTTTGAGAAGAATGAAGCACTTCAAAAATCAAACCTAAACACTAGTTGAATTTGCTCAAGTCCAAACAGGCACAACTAATCAAATGGACAGCGCAGGTTTCATGTTTCAGCTGAAGTGTCTTGAGAATAGCAGAAGCCCATAATGAACCATCAAAAACTCCTTTTAAGTGTCTAATTTCCACAAATTACCAAGCAGACAAACCAAGGAACTTGTTCCATTTTACTTAAACCCCCACCGTTTTTTGCCCTTTTTCAATAAAACAAAATCAGAATAGAGGCAAATAAAGGTAGTAGAAAGTCCTCAGAAAAAGACATTTGGAAATGGCAGGGGATCACTAAGCAAAAACAATTGATTCTGCCCACCCAGATGCATATGCTGAAAGTTCAAGAATATGATCCAAAAACAGATATTTATAGATAAATAATATTAATAACCTGGATAAATTTTTAATTAAAAAAAATAAAAATAATAATTAAAAAAAAAAAGCAGACAAGGTGACAACTATACCAAAAAAATTAAGAAAATGAAACTACATACAATAGGACAAGACAAATACATTATTAACAGAATCAAACTTTCAAAGAAGAATAATTCTTCAAATGAAAGCCAAAAAGAAATTCCAAACACAATAAACAGTACACAAAAAATTCAACTTAGTAATCATAAAAAGGAAGAATTACTACTACCATATAACAATTATACTATTCCCCAATATGTTGAAGGCTTGAAGCTTAAATTTTGCATAAACTTAATAAGCATAGACTAATTAAAGATCTGAATTTTCAATTTGGCTTGTATATGAAAAAGACAAGATCTCTAAAATTTTTCAAATTGCTGGTCTTTCAAATTCATTTACAGATCAACCAAACAGTGGATCACTAAACATAACTTTTCTATTCGAGAAAAACAGAGCATTAGCATTTAGTAGCACATTTTCTTCCCAATCAAACAACACAATAGAAAAATCCATGAAAGAACAAAACTTTGAACTTACCAAGAATAAGCATTGCATCGGGAAGAGCTCCAAGCATAGGCAAGAATAACCCTCCGACAATCCCGGGGCCAAGGATCTCAAGCAGAAGCTCACTCCCATTGGACAAATATGTCGCAGCTAAATACATAAAGTATCCATAAACAATGATCAAGAACAGGTTCCCCAGCGCGGTGGTGGTACAGGGTAAGAACCCATAAGTCTGCTCACACGACTCCTCCGCCGAAAATTGAGGCTTGAGAAGGAGGTAAGGTGGGTTTTTGACGGCGGATATTCCATCGGAGACGAGATCGGTTGGGGATGGACGGCCGGTGATGAAGCGGCCATGAGCAGAGACACAGAAGAGGGAGAAGAAAAGGAGTAAGAAATACTTAGAAGGCATTCGTTTTTTTTTTTTCCTTTCTTAGGATTTCTATGACATGGAAAAGTGCAAAAAGGAAAATTTGAAGGATTTGTTTATATAGAAATGGAAAGCGATGGGGGATTTGAAGCAGCGTTGGAACCGTGTACGTGAGCAGAGCAAGGCCAGAACTCCAGAGTGAAGTAGAGAGAAGAGGACAGGGAACGGAAAAAAGCAGATATTTTTACTATATTTATGCACTTTTCTAATTAAAGTTTCTATAAGTAGATCATGAGAGTATCTTCTTTTCCATTTTTATCCTTGTCATTTTTAGTTAATTACCATATTAGGACTAATGTTACTCCTATTACTCATTACTAATACACAAGTGGATTATCTGGTAAAAAAAAATTACAAGTGGATATCTATGGGTTTTTTTTTTGAGCTAAATGAAATGATATTCTATTATTTCATCAAATCTAGAAGAATCTCGTCTAAAAATCATAATCTAACACCTTTAAAATAAAATCTTGAACATTAGTGATAATTATTATATGATTAAGTAATCATTAAGAATTTCATTGTCATAAGATAATCCATTATATATCTTATATATATATATATATATATATCTTGTAAATTTATTAGACAAATATTCGGCTTAATCCATTATTATTATATTGTAAAAACTATATATACAAACTATAATAAGCAAATATTCGGCTTAATAGACAAAAAAGAAAAATGATCCCGAACTATCATGTGATATATAAATTTTTGGTGAACTAACAAAAAAAAAAAGATGTGTTGGGGAATTTATTACTCTTTGAATTTGTTCATATAATGTCTGCCCAAACAAAAAAAAAAGAAATTGTTCATATATAATGAAGCAACTTCAAACTGAAGTCGTTGGAAAAAAGGAAGATAGTGATGAGAAAAAAAGTGTAAAAGGGCATCAAGATTCAACTGCCAATCAATCTGATCCAAAAAAATCAATAGGTAGAGACTAGAGAGTAGGGACTAGGGAGGATCAGAGGGGGGACCTGACTCGACCCAAACCCATTTGAGAGTGACAGATCCAAAGTCCTTCGCCTTGTGCGCGTTGCCGTTGCTGGTGGAGCCCCATCGCCCATGGCCCATAGCCCATCACTTTTTAAATTTTCTTATTTTAGGTTGCATTTAGTAGAGCAGTGCGGTAATTGTGTGATTGACACTGTTTAGCAACTGTACAGATGAGATTACACTGTACATATTAGATTAGGTACTATACAGATGAGATTATTAGAGTAGCGATTGAAACAGGGTTTACATTTAAGCTCCTAGACCCAAAACGGTGGTGAAACGGTCAAACGGTGGTGAAACGATTACAAATACATGAGCTTAATCTAAGCTTGTATTATTATATTATTATTATATTGGTAAATCATACAATACATTATCAGTGGAGTTTAGCAGACTACACAAACGAGTCTTAAAAGATGATATGTGTCCTTTAGAGACTATATTGAAATATTTAAAACTTAGTTAATTAAAAAAAATGGATATGTGTCAGCTCCACAACCCGCTTCTGGAGTCCAAAATTTACACCGCCGGTGTATCAAATAATTACCCTATTATTATATTAATTAATTATGATAGAGAAGGAAAATTCAAAATTTCCATCCAATGGATAATAAAATACTAACATTATTGGACATGGACGGTTAATGTTAATTAGTACACCATTTGGAATTTTCCTTTTCAATTGCCTTTAGTCATCTCTTTATCTTGATTGGCTTTATGTTAATTACTCATTAATTAATTAGTACTAAAGTGGTTAAACAATGTACATATCCAAATCCCATCAGGTGGTCTTGATTCTGCTACAAGAGTTGTTTAGAGAAAAGGTGATTGATTAACGCTTTAAGTGGGAATAATTTTCCACTTTTCTAATTATGAAATTGTTAAACTTTGCTTGGATTTTTTTTATTATGATAATAAACATGGTAACCCAACCAAGAAGGAAGGTTTATTAATATGGGCACATGGTAATTTGCCTAATATATAGTGGGCAAGGAACATGAAATGACGGAAAATAGTGGAAGAGATTTCAGATTTGTTTGATTAAATAATAAAATAAACGTGTCCACCGTTGAACAAAAGTTGCCATTTAAAAAAAAATGTTGAAATAGAATTTATATATATAGTGGAAAAGGAATTGACCAATCCAATAATATTACTTCAATGGAAAAAAATTAAGAAAAAGAGGTGACAGATAAACTTTGATGAGGTGACACAATCAAAACTCTTTTTGGTGCTTGGTTAAGAATTCACAATCAATATCGAATTTGTGTAGTACTATCTCTTTGCCCACAAATTCTCTTTTCTATGGAAATTATAGGAAGGATCGTATGTCAAATTCATCATTGCCCACATACATTTCTTTTCTTTCACAATTAGAAGAAAAAAATATAACATAAGATAAGATAAAATAGAAATTCAAATTCTATAGAATCGGCTATCAAACCCTACAAGTAAAGATTAAACAGGCCATAAATTCGAATACTATCATTTTTCATATGGATCATGTATAAACTCGTAATTCATGAATATGGATCTCCAGGTTAATTTTGGCCAAAAAAAAATCTCTAGGCTAATAGCTGATCTTATTCAATTTTAATTGATTTGTGGTTAATCACACAAGTTTTGAGTTAAGATTTTGTTTTTTTGGTGATCCCAAATGTTTTTTTATTGGTAGTTTAGTATTTTTTTGTCAATATATCCTTTTATTTATTTTTCCTTTTTGGTGTACTGTAAACAAGACAAGACATAAAAGACACAAAATTTTAATTTGACAAGAGATGAAGGGGATCAAATTGCAAATTGTTTCCCCTCTCTTTTCTCTGAGAAATTGTCCAGCATCTGTTTGTCTTGGTCCACAAAACTTTTTATTTTGAGGCCAAAACTAAATTTCTATTGATAAAATTCAATTCAACGTTTACTACCGGTCTCTTTTTTTTTTTTTTTTTCTCTTTGGGTCTTATAACAAAACACCCCCAAAAAATACTACTAGTATAGTATACTATAATATTTAATCAGTTTATTACAAGTTGTTGGCTAAAAAGTTATAATCATGTGAAAATTATGATTAATGAGTCGGTTAACATGCTATTTTTTTTCTTATTTTTTTTCTTATGATGGAATGAAAAGAGTAATCATTCACTAAAAAAAAGTTCGATCATGTGATTAGTGAGTATGTGACATGCTGAAAAGTTTTAGTCACTACAGTAGCTACTATTTTTTTTTATTTGAAAGGGCAAGGGTTTGAATTCTAACCACTAAAATTAAAAGTGCAACACTGTATCACTAGATCAAATGTCTGATAGCAATTACTACTATTTTTATTTTATAGTATCCATATTCATACATTTATCTTGAGCAGTCTTAGGACATTATTATATTTTTAAGATAAGTCTATGACAGTATATATTATATAATTTTTAAGATATCAATTAGTCTAATTCGTGAATTTCAGTCAACTTTAGCTTTTCCATAATATTTTATTTTAATTTTTTGTTTTATATATTTTGCCTTTGCCAATTGCCATTGCCATAGGGGAAAATTTATGCAAATCAAAGGGTAAAATTTAATAATAAGAAATAGGATTTATTTATTTTATAGAAAAGGAAAAGTTGAGAGGAATTGACAATAATAAGACACGTAGTGAACACTGAACAGAGTAGGTAAGCAGTATAAGAAAGAATTAAGAAGTCGGCATCCAATCGAGAGTCAACCAATTCCTTCATGTTAAGTATTTTATTTATTTTCTTTAGCACAACAACAAACTTGATTTTGTTTTTTATTTTGTATTTCTTTGGGATGAAGATTTTAGAAAGTTGATAACGTGGCCATTTGATTGGAAGATTGATGGGCCAGTAGTAGTACACGCGGCTACAAGTTAAGCTTTGTCTTGATATATATGCTTTTGGGATTTTCCATTTCCCCACTCACTACCTAATTCGTGATTAAGCTTTCCTTTCATTATGAAGATGATGACAATTATCAAATATTTGGATCCATCAAATTAATTATTTGATACTCTGGTTGTAAATTTTGGACTCCACAAGCAGGTTATGGAATTGACACATGTCTATTTTTTGAAATTAAATTTTAAATATTTCAATCTAGTCCCTAGAGACACATATCACCCTTCAAACCCGCATACATAGTTTGTTAAACTTCATTGATAATGTATTGAATATTTTACCAAATTATAATCGATCAATAACCCAATTTTTTAATTTACAAAGAAAACAAATCCTCTCTCCATCATCTTCCTTTTTTTTATTAGTACTAATATATATTATTTAAAATTCGGAAAGAGAAAAATATGTAATTATTAAGTAGATAATATATATAAATGAATTGCTAATTATACAGTAGGTTTGATTGATTATTTGTCACTCTTTTTTCAGAAAATCAAAGAGAATAGAAACTTCTTTGAAAACCATTAGATTTACATTTCAATTTAGATGTATTAGTTTATGAATTGACAAGTACCCTTATCCATCTAAGATCGTGTCCCCATTTTATATACCAAAATGAAAAAAAAAAAAGACATTTCATCAAAACCTTACCCACGTTGCAGATAATGGGATATATAGCTTCACCCCAATGTTATTTTTGTTGTTGAGCTTGCAAATACTCCCGTGGTATTTTTCTAGCTCTCTTATATATTATATCTTTAAAGAAGGAAATTTGGCCAATACATACCAAAATGGTATATGATTTTTCCCCTTTTTTGGACCATACATACAAAAAATCTAGTTGGTTTGAACAACTTTCCCCATATAAATAATTGAGTATTAATGATGTAGATTTGACAGTTCGGTGAACACAGTGATACAAATCCTAGTTGAACAGGGATTTTTTTTTTTTTTTTTTTTTAGGTTTCAATTTGTTTTATGTCTTATGCACAACTTAGCTTAGGATTTCTCCTAACTTGAAAGCACACTCTACTTTCTCCAATACCTATTTAGAGTTCAATATCTACCTCATTAATGAGGTATCTTGACATTCATGACTATAATTACTATACTAAAGTGAAAATGAGATATGCCACTTGTGAAATGAATTCAAGGTGGACCAGAGTGGGATCAATGGGATTTAAGTGCAAATGTTAAGTTGTGATGCAAAATACTCAAAATTAGGATGGGAAGTCTTTGGACTTTTGGTATAGTCTTGCATTCCCACTGCCACTAATTTTCCACTTTGAGCCTTTCAACTTGTCTCCATTGGAAGGAAATGATGGAGAATTCATCATATACTACAATTCTAATGCATTGGAAATTGACCAATCACCAACTCAAGGCAGGGGACCAAATTATAAATTGATCTCATTCTTCTAACTTTATATTCATTTTTTTAGTTTCTTTATTTTCCTAATTAGCTCTATCAAACATATAATTAAAGAACAAGATTAACAGCATAAACTAGAAGCAAGGACAAGGGATACAAAAGAAATGCTAAGAAAGACATCCATAGAGGAAATGTTGAACGAAAGCTTGCAATGAGACCCATCACTCCACACACAATCAGCAAAACCAGCACTTCTCCAGAAAATTCCCATGTCAGCCCCCTCATATACACCAATGCTAACAGCACAGCAAACCCAAGAATGTTGTTCATGAAAACCCCACCATAAATCTGCATTTTTCATTAACCATATGTAAGTCATAAGACAATAATAAGATTGTCAATTGTTGTAAATTTGGGAAGAAATTAACAAAACAAACCTCTGAAAATGTTAAGGAAGTAGTTCTTGGCTTCTTACGCCATGCAGCTTTAATTGCTGAAATTGCTGCCCTAGCATTTGTTGTCAAAGGCACCAAAATAAATGAGATGAAGAAGGATGGTAGATTTGCAGCCTCTGAGAAACTATGTACACTGTATATCAATGGCTCTGCTAGAACTGCCAATATAATAAACCCAATTCCCATTTTCATTATAGCCTTAATCCATGCCCATTTCGACGCGACGACACCTCCATTTATGCTTCCTTCATCCACCAATTTATCTGTTTCTTCCCAAGTTTTCTGCATTGCAAAGTTCCACATATTCAGCCATTTTAAAAGAAGTTCAAATACCAACGAGGGGTTGGATCAAGTGGTAAGCGGTTTGTTCTAGCTTAAGCAAGTCTCAGGTTCAAGACCTTACATACGCAGTTACCCTCATTGGTAGACTCACCCACCAAAACCAGATGCGTGATGCGGGTTGGATCCGGATTAGTCAGAGCAAAGCTCTGGATATGGATGAGGTAAAAAAAAAAGTTCAATTGAATGGTAGGAATTTTGGTAGACTTATACCTGGAAGATATCGTCTTCGGTCTCAATTGATGGGGTTGGACTTGGGGGAACTTCATTTTTGGATGTTTTAAGCCATCTAGAAATCCCATTAATGAACTCTTCTTCATCAATTCTTTTATCTCCTCTTGTGTCAAGTTCTTCAATTACTTTTGCAACTACCTCATCTGCATTCCAAGGAACTTTACCAAATTTGACATCCATGATTACCTCCCTCAATTCTTGTTGAGATATCCAATTATCTCCATCACTGTCAATTTTTTCAAACAACCTATTGCAGGTGGAAAAAGATACACCAAATCAGTTAATTCTTACATAAATATCCAGCAAAGTTCAGTTGAAATACATGGCCTAATTAGGTACCTTTTAATAGCAGTTATGTCAGGCTTGCCATCTTGAGTAAGGAGGCTATCTATGCTACTGCTTTGGAAATAGCTTAACAATTCTGATATCAAATTTTTCTTTATTTCGTGTTCTTTTCGTTTATTCTCAAACGAAGGTTGAAATAGCTGCACAAGGACCATTCAAGATTATACTGTTGCAATTAGTAAACATAAGGAAGAATGAATAGCCGAATTTGGCTTTCAATCCTCTTAAATGATTTGATTATGACTTAATGCCCCTTTTGCCGCTGCTGAACTTGTATGATTTTGACGTTTTGCCCCTAACTTTAATCTTGGACATTTTGCCCTTGAACTTGCAATTTTGAAGCCATTTTAGTCCCTCTCAAACAATATTGCTGACGTGGCATTGCCACATCATCGCCTTGGTCTTGCCACGTGGCATTTTGATCCAACATGGCATTGCCACGTGTCATTTTTGGTCCGACGTGACAATGCCACGTCAGCAATACCATTTGAGAGGAACTAACATGTCTTTATATTGCAAGTTTATGGGGCAAAAAGTCCCAAATTAAAGTTTAGGGGGCAAAAAATCAATTTTAGACAAGTTTAGGAGGCAAAAAGGGACTTGAATCATTTGAATATTCCTCATTGAATTCGTATTCCATCTGATAAAATGAATTGTAATTACCCGATAAATGTCTCGCAATGACTTCTGAGAGTAGTATTTCTTATCCACTGCAGCCTTCTTTCCAACGTCCAGCCATTTCATAAATCCATTGACAAATTCATCCTTTGTTATTTTCTGGTCACCATTAATGTCAAAATCGTTCATCATCACGTCTTCGACTGCTTTCTCCTTATTGATCTGTGATCTTGTAAACTTGACTTCCAGGAGTAGTTCTCTAAGTTCTGAAGATGATATGAATTCATCGCCATCTTGGTCTATTTCCTCGAATATCCTGCAATGGGAATTCCTTAAATTCCATTTCCAAAAGCATTTTAAAACTTAAAAAACAATTCATGAATGTTAAACTCACCTTCTTATAGCATTTACATTTGGTGCTCCATTATAAGTCAGGATTCTTGTTAGGGCACGTTTTTGCACGTGTTGAAGAACTTTCAATACTAAATATTCATGTTTCACAAATTCCAATTTCCTTTGCTGAATCCATGGCTGAAAACACTGCAACATTGTTCCAACAGGGCAGAGTTCATAACCAATCAATTAAAAATCTCAAGAAACAGAGCATTTTTCATACTAAATTAAGCAGAAATGGGAAATCCCATATTTAATTTACCTGATAGAAGAAGTATAAGAGTAAGAAGACAACTGAAATGCTGAGAGTAATCAAGATCACCGGTTGCTTTGCTGAAGATGAAGTGAAAAAATCTAACACTTGAATGATAAAAAATGGAATGACAGAAAAAACCATAATCCTGGCTGTGTAGCTTGTCTCCTGGTCAGTAGTAATTCCATTTCCTATATATTACCCAAATAAAACATTAGATTATTTAATTCTAAGCCCATGACTTAAATTTGTATGGAAAATATAATGGCAAATTGAGCTTACTTTTGGAAAAATGTAGCAATTTCTTAAATGAGAAACTAGTTGTAGAGTTGGCATTGGCATTGAGGAGGGAATACTCTGCTCCATTGTGGAGATTTTGACGAGCAACGATCAAACAAGTTCCCCAGACTATTGTTAGAAGCAAAATTGAAGAACCGGCTAATAAGCCAACCCCAGTGTAAGCATATTCTTGTGCATCTTCTTTAGTACTCAAGAGTCCAGAAGCTGAAAATGATTAATGAAAGGGAAACAATAACAGATTATTTGACTTTGTTGAGCTTAACTTGAAAGTCTTCAACATTTCTGGATAACGATTATACTTGTTACATAAGCTAATTACCTTTTCAAAATGTAATATGCTAAGAATTTCAGAAATCATTTTTAATTTGTACGGATTGATGATTACGTGCACGCTTTATATTAATGACCCAAAGGAACTCAATTAAGATAATAGTTTGTTATAATTGGCATGGAAAATCAACATAGTTATAGGTAGATTATTATAGCTTTTTAGTCCTGAATTTTAATACATTCCCCATAGGGTTTTAGAATGAAAATATAAAATTTAATTTAATTACGCAAACAAGGAATAACATTAAAAACTGAAAAGGGACACCTGTCATTATTTGATGGATGGGGCACAAGTGGGGCACCAAAATTGGGGCAGAGGATTTTGTGATATGATATATATATATATATATATATATATATAGTAGAAATTTTATATATTAGACTAGAAGATCTGCATTTGTCATTTAAATGTTTTTTTTTTCTGTCAATTTATCGTTTGCGTTAATAAGAAGTTAAACATGTCTTAGACTCTTCTTCCCAACTAGTCTTGATATACTAGTTAAGAACAAAGAATCTTATTCTGTACAGATCATTAACTTGATTAACAAGATCACGTGCCAACTTGTCAACAAAATATCATGACATTGAGCATATATATTTTGGCATAAATTAATTCAAAATTTTACCTACTCATATAAGTTGATGTGAGTAGTTGAAGTTGACAAATTATTCATTGGGTATGAAAATTATAATATTTCCAACGTGGCAACGTGTTTATGTCTATTAATGAAGTATATACTATATTTCCTAAGGAGCATAGTGAATTATTATGAAAGCGAAACCTCTTAAAGTGTTGGCGAATTGAATTTTCTGAGTAGAAAGAAAATGATATATATGTCGACGTTGAATAGTAGTAAACGAAGAAATTGACGAAGAAAAACTGAGCTTACCGAGAAGAATCAAGGATTCAGGGAGGGCACAAATGACTTGAAATGCACTTGCGCCGAAGAATCCACGGCCAAGAATCTTGAAAATCTGCTCACCCCCATGAGCCAAATACGATTCTCCATGGAAAAGTAGATATTCGTACACCAAAATCAGGAAGAGATGACCGTAAACACTATTTGAACATGGCAAGAATCCATACATCTGCTCACAGTTCTCCGACGAAAAAGAAGAAGACGAAGAAGAAGAATCTTCCACCATTTCTTTGAGGAATGAATTGGAAGAGTGGTTGGCATCGATTCCATCTGAAACCAATTGAGGAAGAAATCGACCTTTTGCAGCCATGGCCATTGCCATGAAAATAGCTAAGAGAAAGTAGGCAATTCTGGCAACGTTTCTCATTTTTACTTTTCTTGTTGCAAGAATATTGAAGAAAGTGATGATGGATTAATGACAAATATATAAGAAGAAAGATGAAGATATTATAGGCTTTTGCTGATCTGGTCAAAATATTGTATTAAAATTATTTCAAGGGAACCCTAGTTGCTCAAAATTTGTATCAATTAGGACTTCATCTTAACATATGTCAATATCTATATACAATTGTCAATATATATATTTTTTCTTTTTTTTTGTTCATAAATCAATATATATATTTTTTCATTCATTAAGGTTTCATTATCTTATATATGTATACAAAATTTCATATTCTTCCACAATTAATAAGAAAGAAGAAGATTTAGGCTTATCTTGCAATATAGTAACTTGATAAGGTAAACGTACAACATAAGGTTTACTATTATATCTAAGACATTTGGACATTTTTTATTCTTGTATATTTCGTGTAAACATTAACTTGTATGGATATGATAATATTGTGCTAGCTATACGTGAATTTGACTTGAACAATTTGATTTCTAAAGTGTAACCCTTTCAACTTTTTCCCTTTGGGACCTTTTCAAGTATATATAAATCACATTTATATATGAATACCTTTCAAAAAAAATTAAAAAAAAAGGAACTTGTTCGTATAAGACCCTAAGTCATGATCAAACGGAACTAATATAATGTGACTCATATTGGGCACTGATAGAGCCTAATTTTACTGGTTTGTGCTAAATTTGCCTCAGTACTTCCTTGTGGAAGTTTGCACCTCTGATTTTGTGAAGCTTTCTAAATCACTGGATAATTGATGAAATTCTAATTTTTCATTTGCAGCCGCCGGTTGATGAGAAGATTCCATTATGGTGTCCTAAGACAGTTGTGCCTATTTGTCGCTCATGGCTGCTAAGGATAGCGTCTTGGGTTAAGTGTACTAACTCTCGAGGTAGCTTTCTCTTTAAATGTATAAATGAACTGCATTTTATATAAAATGATATAAGATGATGGATCATGCATGTCTTGAATAAGATTGATTGGAATGGTATGACTAGGTTGACATGTTTAAATGCATTGAACTTGAAACTTTGCTTAGAACAACATTGTACTTCTCTGCATTATTCATTCATTCATATTCCCTCCTAATTCTACTCACTCCATTAGGAGAAGTTGATTGTTGTTTGTTGGCTTACTTTCTCTAATGTATTTTTTCAAGTATCTAATTTTTTTCAAGTATCTAATTTTTTTCTTTTTTGGGTATCTAATGTATATATACATGGAAGCCTGTAAAAAAATTTCTAACTTCTACATACAAGATTTTCCCACCCTTAGTTTCCAGAACTCTACATAATCACCTACGGTAACGATATCGCTTGAAGTTAAAATATACATGCAAAATTCCCCTTTCGAATGCGTATTTATATCCTTTCTTATGAGATTTTTCCCACTCTTTGTTTACAATCCGGAAAGCCTGTTGAACAATTTGAAAATGAGATGAGTTAGTGAATAGTGATCCACCCATATCCATGAAACTGGGTTTATAAGTAAATACTAAATAGATAAAAGCTGAATTGAATCTACTCGTAGGGTGGCCCAGCTGTAAACCGTATGATGCATGTCTCTTCACTATTTCCGTCCTTCTCGACTACACATTTGGGAGTCGTTTCCTTGTCCACAACCACAAGGTCCGGGTAGAAGATATTAAATTTATAGCCTTGCACGAATTTTGGAGGTGGATTGTCATGATCGTAATGGGTCTGATTGTATTTGTTCCACTCATATCCAGTATGAACACGGTTGAAATATTTTGGTTTTCTAGGCCGGTATTTGTCGTGCCACCAATATGCCCGCGACTCCAAGTTTACTTCAGCACCAGACCCAAATACCATATCACCTTCCTCTTGCTCCCATAGCTTTCATGGCTTTTAGCTTTGATGATGCCATGGCTTCTTGCAACCGTCTTTCTTGCTCATCCCTCACAGCCATACGTTTCCTTTCCTGTTAACAAGGAATATTGTTAAACATGAATACTCCTTGACTTGCATTCTGATCAAGAGCAGATAGAGATATCTACTTACCAGTAAAGTCCTGTCCTCTTCAGGGTCAATAGCTTCTTCATTGTCATCACCATGCAACAGTTGTGGGGAAAATGATCCAGCCTCTTCTTCTTGTAATATGGGTTCTGGAGAATATGTTTCAGCATCTACAAAAGAAGAAAAGTTGGCAAACTCTCCAAGGTCCAAAAATCTAAAGAAACCATAATACCCTCTTCATGCATTGACTAAGCACATACCTTTCACATCATGATCACTATCCTCCTCTTCTGGTCCATGATCAGATTCCAGCTTATCTTCACCTTCCCAAGGTTGCTCAAGGCATTGTAGCTTACTGCGCAGCATTTTAGCATGTATTTCCTTCAGACAGGCCTGTTTACACATAAACTTAAATGTAAGTCAAGACAAACATCAAGCGTAAAACAATAACTGCGAAGAATATCTAAATAGAAATACCTTTGCTTTGAAGATATGGAGACGTTTAAGAACAGCCTCCCAATACTCAACAACTTTAGCCGTCCCACTACGCATCTGTGAGTCAATCTGGGATTGCATTGCCTCAAGTTCACGATGGCTTTTGCCTTCCAAAATAGTCCCGACATCTGCTTCAATACTAGAGTGCAGGCCCCTTTCTTCTTCCAGTAACTCAGCTGATGGTTGCTCCCCGCGGACCCTAGCTCGATCAAGTTCATCCTTCTTCCGGGCTTCCGCTAACTCCCAATCACACACCACCAAAAGTGCCTATGGATGAAACATAACAAGATTTTACTAAAACATCCATTCAACTTAAAGCATAAACAAAGATGTAGCTATTTTTAGAAATTAAAGGAAATATGAGCATTCATGAGAGCACTAGGGAGAAAGAAAAGTATTCTTAGAGACATGCTTTACTGCTTTTGGTTCACATAAAATCCTTTCACTCCAACCAATTGAAGTAACCAATAGGAACCTTTTCAGGCAATTTCTTCTATACACACTTGTACATTCTACGTTTTTATTTCTGGTAAATAGGGGAACATTACAAACTAATGGGGATGGGGATGACAGCAGGGTTCGAATCCCTGCTAATTCGATAAATTGGCCAGCTTCTAGCCAAACTAGGCCAGAAGCTCCAGTTTGTACATTTTACAAATTAAAGAGAGCATGGTGTATGCAAATTTAATGAGTATGTGTGCATACAAACTGCCTAATGGGGACCTTTACAGTAGAATTCAATATCGATACCCAGCATAAATGAAGAGGATAGGGTAATACCTCCCAGTACTGTATGTGTGTTGGAGTTGCCCTGTCCATATCAAGATGCATTTTGATGTCATCACGAAGCTCTTTTATCTCTTTAACCGCCAAGCCCTGAATCATAATCATCAAGTGATAACAATCATCAGAAAAAAATATGAATGTAACAGGAAAAATTTTATACACAGTAGTCAATCACTGATTGCATAATACTAAATGTCACTACCCAACATGAAAATGATGACCTAGAAACAGAAAAGAAGTATATTCAGGGAGAGAGAAGTCCCAGAGTGTATCGTTATAGAGCTAATTGGTAAACTGATCTTTACTAAAAAATGTTTAAGATGTTACAGGATACTGTCAGCTCAAACACAAAATATTGGACAGAGATATATTTACCTTGAAAACCATGTATGGTTCATGTAGATCAATATCCAGATCATGTGAACCACTAAGATGCTTGGACAGAATGTCGATAGGCTTTGTACGGCCTTCGCAATCTAATCTCCGATCTGACTTTACTTTGATCAAAATGGAACTGCAGATAGCACATGTTAATAACCCAACCAACTGTAAACGACAAGAAAAGACAGAGTATTGATGATAACTCAGCACCATACCTCCTCCTCTTTCTTCTCCCAATCTTGGAACTCGGCTCGGGCACATTCTCTGGCTAACAAAGCCTACAGGTAGAAACAGATATGACATATCTACCAAGAAAAAGCAGGAAAAATTGAAGTTGTCAATATATTCCAAGGAAGCAAAGTTTACCATTTCTTCCTCATGTTGTGCTTTCTCAAGTGTCCTTTCCTCTCTTCGCTTTTTAACCTTTTCAATCTCAGCCTGGAACATGAAAATCATTGTCACAATCACTTCTCACTACGTTATTATTGTAAAAGTAGTCTCCAATCAATACCATCTTACCATTCTTTCTCTCTGTCTCTTCTTCTCAGCTTTCACCGAGAAAGCATCCAATGGCATTCCTTGGGAAACATCACGCTCAATTTTCTTCCGCCAAACAAATCTACAAACCACATACAAATGCAATCCCCTTTCTGTTCAGTATACTAACTACATAAGAAAGCATTCATAATCATACCTACAATTCTGTTACTAGGTTAGTGAAGTATGCAGTTTTCATGACATAAATTGCAGCAACTAGTGGATTTCCATAATTCTTATATAATTTGCTAAGTTTCTAAATCTCTAATTTTCACCACAAGTAATAATATATCTATCAGTAACTAAAAAGTAAAAACAAACTTGGGAAAAAGAAGAAGCCTTACTTTTGATTGAGATTGGAATCCCCAAAAGGGTTAGAATCATTTGAATAGCCCGAAACTGTTGGCGCTTCCAATTTTAACTTGTTTGCAGCTCGAATTGCCTGATTTAAGATGAAAAAGAAAGATTAAATATCAGATCAAACGAAAATTTCCCAATGGCTAGATTAGATATAGAAAGGTGGGGAAATTAAAAACCTTCTTCTGGGCTTTCTTGGCTATATACTCAGCGATTTCCTCCTCACTGATATTCCTTGGACTACATCTCTTCTTCCGGCGACTGCTGCAACCCATAATTAGGATTATTCGATTTGCCGATCAATCCCGCTTCGGTTAGGTTTTCTTTTGATGAATAGAAAAATAGAAAAGAGATGTATTTATCATCAAATAGAAACGACGGCGTTCACCATAAGCAGGCCATAATTAGGATTAAACCGGCATACCCAAATTTAACATTAACATGGATTATTGTACAGTGATTTTTTATATGAATCAATTTTGAATATAGTCTATGCGAAACTAATTTAGGGCTTAAGCCCATAGAAAAAATGACTATGACGAAGCCTTTAATGAAACTGGTTGGCTCAATGAAGCCCAATGCAGAGTCCGGTTCAATTCACATCTTTGACAACTTGGGCAACGTGCTGAAGATCTTGCAAATGGCTTTATAGATAGGGTAATTATTTGATACACCAGTGGTGTAAATTTTGGACTCCATAAGCGGGTTGTGGAGTTGACACATGTCCATTTTCTGAATTAATTAAATTTTAAATATTTCAATCTAGTCCCTAGGGGACACATGTCACCCTCAAGACCCGTTTGTGCAGTCTGCTAATCTCCACTGATGGTGTATCATATAAGCACAACATTGAGAGGGGAAAAAAGATCATTTTGCACCATCTATATTGGAAATAGAAAACAATTTATGAACATGTTAAAATTAAAAGATTCCAAAAATATTATATATAGAGTAGACATAGAAAAAGTCAAATGAAAATTTTGAAAGCTATATATAGTTAACACCATGATTAATTACTATTAATTATTTTATGAGTTCAATTTCTATTACAAGTTGAATATTCCAAGTGAAGTAAGCCACTTCCATAATTATACATGATGATGATCAGTTGATGGATATAATAATATTCCATTTCATTCAAGTGGGTGTATAGTGGGAAATATATATATTACAAAAAGGTCATATTGAAAAAAAAAATATTAATGCCTATAGTATTTATGGAGGTAACCAAATCATGTCTAAAAATCAATATATGCACGATATCAAAAAACAAAAAATCAATATATATATATGCAATAAAAGAATATTAATGCATTGGTTGCCAGCATAGATGTGTGGGTATGCACATGACCTTTCTAATGGAGACACTGACTTGTTTCATACAATAAAACGAAAGGGATCTCACCTAATTACTATATACTCCTATATATATATATATATATAGATATAAAACCCCCTAAACAATATATAGAAGTCTTATTAATCTTGTTCTAAAATGGAATTTGTAATTCATCAATTATTAATCACGTATATGAATATTATATATGGTTTTAGTCTTACATATTTATCCATTTTCAATTTATTTTTTTGTTAAGAAAACATATAAGTCCTTAACATATAGGATGCAATTTGTTTTTTTTTTTTTTACATAAGAGCGGTTTAAGACCGCTTTAGCAAACAATAGCCTTAGGCTGTGTAACTCCAAGGAGATCTTCCTCCATCAATCGTTGAAGACTACTAGGCGGATTAACCAGTTTCGTAACTTCAAAAGGGCCATGAAAAACCGAAGAAGCTAGGAAGTCCACACACATATTCACCTTACGATACGTGTGAACAATAGTGCCAATAGTGCAGTACCAATCTCGACTAAGTCGGTCCTGACGACCATGAATAATTTGGAAAAGAGGAAAAAAGATTATATTAAAGTGAATTCATTTAAAGATTTCACAAAAAAAAAAATCATTTAAAGATTTAAAAAGGAAAAAAGAGAATCTAACAAGATTTTTTTTGGCAATCAAAGTTATAAATTCGATATGCGAAGAGAAAAAAAAATTCAAGAGTCCCTTTCAGTCATTTGTCAAGAATCTTAAGATGATTAGGTTAGAGTTGTAGATATATAATTAGTAGTATGAATTCACGAATAAGAGTTCATAGTACTTAGGTTAAT